>JABUQX010078859.1:0-19709 GCA_015478945.1 Trachelipus rathkii
ATAATAATAATAATATCCCGTGAAATGAGTCAATACTACTATATACAGTATATTCATAATATATATATATCAAAGTATACTAATATATACCACCTACTACAATAATATTATATCTTAAAACCAGATAATTACTTATATAATATATATATATATATACCTATATATAATAATATATTATAATATAGCTAATACCCTCACTATATATATATTCAATAATAATATATATTTCACTAATACTATCCTATATATATATATGAATTTGAATGTCCTTACTATGAATGCTGGCTTACGAGACCTCATTAATATTTAATCGGTCCAAGTCTTTACACAAATGCCAGTTATCTTCGTTATTAGATCTAATATACTTTTTCCACAATCCCCTTCAATTCTATTCCAGGACATACACATATAAGGCAAGTCGCTCTCCCTGACACTACCATGATGTTTTCGGGGTCAAGGAGTCGTTCACGCAAATGGATTTCTTCAAGTTGACGAACTAAAGTTTATAACATCTATTGAAGCCAAGAACCTGATTAAATTAATTTTCGAAATTCTTTACGGTAACAGTTTTTTACAATGTATAATATGCCTCGTATAACATATAATGGGCTGCAGTAATATAATCGGTTAACATTTCTGTTTTACGGAAATGTTTTAACATTTTTCTCGAACTCGACTCATATATTTTATCTGGGATGTGCCTCTAATATGGAAAGCATATATTGTAGGGTTAAATAGTCCTGTAGCTTCGCGTCTCTGCCATATTCTAATATCCATAATATTTGTATCTAGATATTTAGATGAAGTTAAGTAATTTCTGATTATCGTTGAATCTCCACCCCCCACTTGATAAACTATTTCCCAACGATTAATACACTGTGTGACTTAAAGTATTCATTCACCCATTCTTCAGCATGTTCACATACACAAAGTAATTCGTCTGAACTCATAAAAACACGTCTGTTATATTCATATTGGCCACTACATCTGAAATAGGTAAAGCCGTCCGGCTTTCTTGTATATAAGAAGGAAACATCACTTTTTGAAATATTGATTTCCCATTGCACAATGTCACGTATAGAGATGTATTTATCAAAACGAACCATTCTAACGGTAGGAATATACATTATGGGAAAAATAAGAACACTTTTAGAAAAGAAGCACAACCTTCTACCACGTTGTTTAAACTCTAAAACGGAATATGACGATAAAAGGTAAGTCTGAGAGGAAAGATAATCTGCAATATTACTTGTGAACAAACAACCTAAGTCTAAGAGGTAAGGGATATTTCAACCAATCACGGAAAAGTACAGGATATTTCAGCCAATCACAGAGTAGGGCAAATATAGATAACGGATATGTCCAACATGGAAATAGCATCCAAAGTCTTCACTATTATAGATATATATATATATATATATATATATATATAGATATAGAATATATAGATATATAATATATAGACGAGTATAAGTATATAATATATTAGGTCTATAATATCAATATACTTAGTATATATAATATATATATTTATATATATAATTTGTAGTGAGATATATTTAAAAAATTTTTTTTTTTTCGTAATATTTTTAATATTTACCATTCTCAATAGCTTATGATAATTTTTCAGTCAATATATTATATATATGGAAAAAAAATAAATATATCTTTTTATATACATACTAATTCTCTAAATATGTGGTATGTAGTATAATATTAAAAATAAATAAAAATATTTCTATCTATATATATTATTATAATTATTAAATTATAAATAAATAATATATTTTATCTATTATATAATATATATATATATATATATATATATATATATATATATTATATATTAATCATTAGCGTATATCAATATATATATATATTTTGATAATATATATATATAATATATAGTATTATATAGACATTGTTAGTAACATATACTATATATATATATATAATTATATTGATATATATATAGATATATATATAAAGTAAACCGATATATATTATAAATAATAATTACTTAGTTACTTCGTTTATATTTATTATATATGTTCTTTTTCAAAGACCCATTTGATTAAAAAATCTTTTAAGAACATGATTAATTCTAAGAAGTGTTTGAACTTGGCAAATATAAGAATTATTTTTTATTTTTTTTTTATATGATCTATAAGACTTAGTATTATGTTCGTGTTTATTAGGAGAAAAAAAAACATGTGCAGGTATGAAGATAAAGTTTTTCGTAATGTTTAAGTTATCGTACACAAGAAAAAATGACCTGGGTAAATAATATTTTATGAAATAATATAGATAAATGTGGATCCATTGCTGTTAATCTATCACAGTAAAAAAGCTACTTAGGAGCGTGAGGGTGGGTAGAGACACCTTTTCTGCGGTCGTTATGCATGTATTGTTTTACTCATTACTGCTGTTATATTGTCCCTGAAAATCATGTTTTTATTAAAATTTTAGACACAATACTTTTTTCCTTGATAATGCCCGACTATAGGGCCGTGCTTTACAAAAAAAAAAAATTTAAAAAGTGTTTTTCTGGCATCAAAAAGACCACAGCCTTTATTCAAAATATTTAACAAATTTTTATTTAATCCATGAAAAATATAAATCTTATCCTTTCAATATGAAACTCGATCTCTGGGTTTAACGCTAGGTTATATCCAAAAATGGTATTTTCTAAATTTAAAAAGGAAATCCGATATCTAAAAGAGCCTTTAAGGTATGAAATTATAGTGGAAAATAAATGTAAGACTGATGTGGTATACCGAACTCTAGACTTAAAATAGTGAGCGTCTCACATATCTTTCTCCTATTCGTTCTTTCTACACTTCATCTATCTTCTTCTTACTTTCTTCTTTCATTCTTCTTCTTCTGCTTCTTCTTCTCTCTCTTTTCTTCTTCTTCTGCTTGTCTTCTTCTTCTTCTTTTTCTTCTTCTTCCTCCTTGTCTTGCACTCTGTGTTTTTCATTCGTTGTTTCCTCTCTCAAGGGGTCCTCAAAACTCATTTTGGGAAGTTGTCCCAGAGACCACAAACAAATTCGAAATTCTATGTTAACTATATTGAAACATAATAAAGAACACACAATCAAATTGACTCAATATGCAGTAGAGCCAGAATTTCAGTCTTGAGCTCCGCAAATCACAACTCCGGCTCCGGCTCCGGCTCCGGCTCCGGCTCCGGCTTCCGGCTCCGCTCGGCTCCGGCTCCTGCTCCGGACTCAATGTCTGATTCTGCCTCGACATAATTTTGGCATGACTCAGTTATTTCATTTATTATTCTTCTATTCACTCACCAAATTTCAACCTCGAAGTTCTATTTCCTGGTTCTTTAGGCTCAGATCCCCTCCCCTATACGTATTGGACGCGGTGGGTCGGGGGGAAACCTCGGGATTCACGCAGGCGGGACCTTCAACAACCATGGTAACCAGTAGTTTGAAGAGAATATCTTAACTAGAAAGCCGTAAAAAAAACCTAAAAAAAATAAATATATATATGAGCCACCGCTAAGCACCGGTCAAAAGACCTTAAGTAGGAAAACTTACAGATACCACTCTATATAGGTAAGCCAGAAATCAACTTGAGCATACCTCAGAAACATGAAGGGATAAACCAAGATTCTAACTCCTCTAGCTCGAAAAATAACAAAGTTGTTTGAATACTTGCATTAGAAAAAGGGTGAGTACTATATACGGGCTTAGGAGTAGGTACTAAACTCATAGAAAGGAAGGAAGAACCATCTATACCTAGCACTTCTATATACACAATTGAATCCTCATACCTCAAAAACATAGGTAGTAGTAGACATTTAATATTAAGTTGACATATTCTATGGAGTAGGACATGTCTATGCTAGGAAGTGCTAGAAAAGGGTATTGATAATACTAACTTCGTAGAAGAAGCATCCTAACACATTCTTAAATATATACACAAGCGATCCACGTTACACCTTTATAACACCTACGGGATAGGGCAACAATGTAAGTTGGTGTATTCTTAGGATATGTAGAGTACACATGTCGTGCGATAAGCTATAGAAGAACGCACACATGGCCTATAACGGAACCTCAAAAATAGAATACTACTAAACCATTGAAAATAACATAGATGTAGACACCTCAATGATAGCCACACATAGGATTGCCTTAAATTTCTACTCAAAACTCTAAAATTCTGCATAAACCGTATAATGCTACATGTATTTACCCATAGTCGAAATGAACTCACTCTATGTTATCTTACATCTATATTGGGTAAAAATGAGCCACATATTTTTGGAGCTTTAAAACTAGCTCTGTTGCGTGAACACTGGTGATTCTATCTTAATTAAAAAAACTATTTATGACAAAGTCTGAACACCACACACACCACACACACCACACACACACCACCACACACACATACACACACACACACACACACACAACCACACACACACACACACACACACACACACCACAACACACTCACACACAACACACACTACTAACACACAACTACAACTAACACACACTATACACACATTCCTAACTTGAACGCATGTATGGATCTATCCTAACTTGAACACCTACACACACACACACACACAAACACACACACACACACACACCACACACACACACACACACACACACACACACACACACACAACACACACAACACCACACACACACACCACACACACACACACACACACACAAACATCACACACACACACCACACACACACACACACAAACACTATCACACCATCACAACACACACACACACACACACAAACAGCACTACAAACACACACACACACACACACAACACCACACACACACACAACATCACACAACACACACATCTAACACACATATATAATACCTAATATATATATAATATATATACTATAATATATATATATCTTTTTTTTTTTAATATTTTCTTAATAAAAATATTAAATGTAATATTAAATAGATATTATTATATATCAAAAATAATAAATATATATATAATTAATATATATATATATATTAATATAGTATATATATATATATATAAGTATATATACATATACTAATAAATATAATATATATATATTATATTATTTATACAAAGCACCGCATCACTGAATATCGCAGGTTTGATGTTGTGGATGATAAAAGTTTCATAGATCACTTAATACAATAACACCATTCATTGAATAAACAATCAATGCTGAAGGGTTACAGCCCTTACTATTTCAGACGAAGAGAATATTATTGAATATTATCTTTCACTTATGACTCTGAATTATGTCTATCGGCGGAACAGTAGCTACACTTTTCATAATATTTAAAAGTTTTAAATATTCCTTGTCTTTATTTCTTTTTAATTTTATGCATTTCAATATAGATTAATAATTATTAAAAAAGTGAGATGATGTCGCCGAAAAAAATGTTGCTCCTCTATCTTTGATTTTATATGAAAAATTATTTAAAAATAAAATACTTTCAAATTATTTGAAATTCGTTGAATCGGATATATAAATTTTCCTATTTACAGATATGCGCAATTCAAATCGCTGAACGTTCCTCTTAAAAAACCAATTTCCAAAATTACTTCTTTAGTATTATCTTCTCAATAATCTTATCGATCAAATATAAGATTCACTTTCAGATTTTCAACTCATTCTGTCAGATACTTCCTGTCTGTTTCTCTTCTTGCTCCCTTCTGGTTACCACCGGCGTCCCCACTCGATGACAAACCGTATCATAATATTATAATATAATATATATAATATATATATAGTAATATATATATTATAAATATATAATATATATTAATATATTATATATACATATATTACTCATTATATATATATATATATTATAGATATATATATTATATATATATATAATTATATATATAAATATTATTAATAATAGAAAATAAATAAATATTTTTATATAAATATATAGATATATTAATATATATATATATATATAATATAGTATAATACTATATTATATATATATTAATAAATATAATATATATATATATATATATAATATATTAATATATTAATAATATATATATTATATATATTAAAATATATATATATGTATATATATAATATATATATATATATATATATATATATTTATATATATATATTAATATATATAATAATATATAATATAATATATATAAATAATAATATAATAATAATAATATATATATAATATTAATAATATAGATATAATAATAATATATATAGATATATATATAATTACCTATATTATATATAGATATATATATATATATTAGTAATATACTAATATATATATATTAATATATATATAAATAATATATATTAAATATTATATTATATATATCATATATATAAGAGTATATATTGTATAATATATTAATTACCCTGCAATTATAATATGGTTTTAAAAATATTAAACGATATTATATCGAACGGCGATGTAATCGTATATTTTTATTTTCGATTATTTCAAAAGGCAATATATATGTAGAGTTACGTTGCAATAAATTTTTTATTTATTTTTTTAAAAAACTAAAGGAATACCCACCAAGATTAAATCGTCAAGATGTCAAAGAGTCAGAGTCTCTCGGCCCCAGGGGACGACGGGGGACTTCGTCCACCCTCTGTCCCACCGTCGGCTCGAGCCCCTTTAATAAAAATAATAAAAAAAAAAAAGATAGGAAAACAAAATTATTATATAAAAAATTATTATGATATAAAAAAGCAACATGTTTGGACAACATTTTTCTCTTCTTTTATTGGAGTTGAAGTTAACACGTCACAGTGTATGGTTAGACTATTAGGGTTCAGCGATATTCGATATGTAACATTTTTTATATGTAGACCATGACCTTTTAAAGGGAAAGTGCCGTATATATATATATATATATAAATGATATATATAATATATATATATATATTAATATATAATATTATAGTAATAATATATATATATATATATTAATATTATATATATATTATATATAGTATATATATATATATATATATATGATGGATATAAATATATATATTATATATATATAATATATATAATATACTATTTAAAGGGTATATATATATATATAATTGTATATATATTAATATATATATATAATACCGTGTTAAACACGTACCCTACATAGATTCTAGATCATAAATCTTAACCATAATTGAAACTTTTAAAATTTATTTATAAATATACTCACATTATAATAAATATAATACTATATAAAATAGATATTATCGCCGTAAATGGTTATCTGGTTAATTTCTGATTTAAAATAATAACAGAAATCACATTCCCGTAATTTAAAGAGACAACTTACCCTTCAAGAGCTCGAAATATAGTGAGGGTATTGATCGCACTGATCGTTAGTTATATAAACGCCGTGTCAACTGTCTAACTAGCTTCTTTTGTCATACGAACTTTCAACAAAACAGAACAAAACAAAACAGTTTTGAACAGAAAAAAAACACATTTGGATATTATTTCGTTATATATATATATATATATATATATAATATATGATATATATATATAATATTATATATATGTATAATATATTAATACTGTTTATTATATATATGTTATATATATATATTATATTATATTATACTATATATATATATATATATTTATATATATCTCATTTACTTGTGAACCGTCCATGGGAAGAGAGATGCAGAAGGGGTTCCCAGCCCCTAAGATCCACCTTGCGTATATGATAACTCATATCTGACCTACTACGTCGGCTTCCACCGTGATGTACCAGTAATCACTTGAAGTATGCTTCTTATATTTTAAATCCATAATTATTGTGCCTTAATTCATGTCATATTAAAAGATATCTGAATGGATAGTTTTGCTCTTTCTCGACCGTTTAATTCTAGTATGTCACTCCATAGTCTATTTTAAATACTAATTTTCGAAAAGAAATAACTGAAGTTAAATATTTTGTTATTCTCTCCTTTGATTTCGTTAAATATTTATATTCATTTATTATATATTAATTTGGACTGATTTCATATTGTACTCAATAAAATTTAAATATTTCATGCTAGGTTTTGATAAATATTAGCTGCTATTCAAAAACAAATAATCGTCCTTAACCAAGCAGAGACATTCGTTCCTTCAGAAAGAATACTTTGAGAAGTTTCTGATATAGTCTGTTTAGATTCAGCTTCTTCTACTCTCTACTTCTACTCTAGATCTTCCTTTTTCCATCTTTTCCTTCACGAATTGTTCCTGTGTCTTTCAAAATGTGTTTCAGATTATCAATACATCAATATTTATTATATATATGATATATTTTATATATATATTAATTAATTATATTATTAGTATAATCTATATTATATATATATATATATATATTATATATAGTATATATATATTAATATATATAATATATATATATAATAAAATAGTATATATATATATATTATTATACTCATCACCTTTAATGCATATATAATATTTATATTATATATATAGTCATATATATATTATAATATATATATATATAGTAATATATATATATATATATATATATATATATATAGTATATAGCTATATATTATATATAGGTCCTTTTGTAAGACCACAATCTCAAAATAATTTAGTAATTGGAATGGTTGGTAAATGATTTTTTGATTTTAGGAAATAAATGCATTTTAAAGATTCGAATTTGCAATAATATTAAGAAATGTAAGAAATATTTTTTGCTTTTGATGCTTACTGAAGGCAATATAAACAATAAAAAAGCTATTATAAATTATTATATATATATATATATATATGATATATATATATATTCTATATAGTATATATTTTATATATTATATTATATATATATTACCTATATATATGATTTATTATATATATATATCATTTTTTTAATGCTCACAGTATTTAACTAGGGCCGGCGAGCTCCTACAGTTAAACATAATTATTATATTTCGGAATCAACGGAAAATTCTATAGGACATCTGGGTATTCGAAAATATTTAAAAAAGTTATTTCCGCCTCCATTGTAGCCGAGGAGAGAGAGACTCAGAACACCGATCGGCAAACAGTGATGCGTGTGACGTATCATATCCCCCCGCGCAGTGGTATCGTCGATCATGTAATTTACTCAGGCAAGTACACAGCACTCTCCACTATAGTATATCAACTGCACTGCTACTGGCGGTTCTGTATCTCATTGCCCCTTTCCGCTCTCTAGTGCGAGCGAGTGCAGTCCTCCTTCCCCGAAGCGTCTCACCACTCGGAGCGCCAGAGAGCATCTTCTTTGAGTCACTGCATCTCTTATATCGATGAGTTGAAGTATATTACCTCTTCCTACTGTGACTATCTATCCATTATATTATAACACGTATTAGTATTTCGCTGAAGCCTATGATATATTATCCTCTCACTCTTTTTCATTACTCTATATAAGGTAATACCATATGATAAACGCGCAGAAGATAATGCGCTAGGTATCTGCGGGTCTCTCTCCCTCGACCTTCTCTCGACTGAGTTGCGATCGACCGAGTGAGGGGAGACTATTCCTATTATCACACTCCACTTCCGGAGGTCACTACATCCTGAGTACTACATCTCCGCCTCCGTTCTTGATCATTCACCGGTAATTTTCATCTATACCTGCAGATTTACCAATTTTTTTCAACTTTCTCGCTCTACACATTGCCCCTCTTGGTCTTTGGGTGTCGCGGCGGTGCGTGACGTTATATGACCATCCCTCATATCCCCAACCTCACGAGGGCTATTACCTGTCTGCGCCACCCATCATGTCCATCCACAGTATTCCGACCTTCAGCACCTAAGTAGTAGGGGGGATTATATTGTTTTATAATAAAGTATCGATGTCTGGAGTTTCGCACTAACAGGGCAAAAAAATAAAAAAAAAAAAAAAACCAACATAATAAAAATCTTCATCCTATGATATTTCCGCTGTGGTTTTCCACTAGAGTGATTGTATCACTCTTTTACTGACGTAACTGGTAGCTAGCGCGAGGTGCCCGTAGATAGCGAGTCCCTACTTGTGACTCTAGAAGGAATGCGATGGAGCTCGCATTGCATCTATTATATACGTACATATTTCTTATGTACGCTGTAGTCATAGCAAAATTCGTAGTAATATTAGTACACAGTACGCAGACCTTTATATTAGAAGTGCTAGGGATTAATATTGTCAGAGCAGAATCAACAGTAAGATGGTAAAGAGAATTGTCCAAGCCGAACAAGGTGGGATGGAAAGAGGAGATCACTAGAGCGAGAGCTGCTGGTATAGTTACTCAAATATTAACAAGAATAATCATTGTGCGCAGACATCAGCCACAACTTGTGTCTAAGTGGCAGTCGTTTAAAGTAGTGTTTTTATACTCATCAGTCGTATTGGTAGTATTACCCTTATTCTAACAACCTGTCACGTTTAGCGGTATTAACCTATATAGAATAAGAGGATATAAAGTAACAGACGAATAGTGAGCTGAGGCCTAGCAATAAGATATAGATGGTAAGTGAGAACTATGGAAATAATACAAACAGTTTATTATAGGCCTTATATTGGACTTTTCACTATAATCGTACCTACTGTATCTATAGATGCTATGGATTAGATAATCACGAGAGGTCACCCTACTATAGATAATGAGAACCATGTATACATTACAGTGAGGCGGATAGACCTTTTAGTATATAGTCTTATGGATGTAATGTAAGAATGAGGGATATAATCTTTCAGCTAGTTCTTAATCAGAACTTCTATCAAAGTTTCTTTGAGGCGCCTTGTAAATCCTTTTGAGTGAGTATTTAGTAGTTATCATAAAGCCTTTTTGTTATTCATTTTAGTTGAGTATAGGTTGTTTATTGTTATCTCAGAGAGACTAGAGAAGTAAATAGTCGAAAGATTGAATAAGGTAAATGATTAGAATAGAGTAAATTTAGAGTAAGGGAGATTTTGGTAGAGTATTGAGTTTATAAAGAATTGAATGATATATTCTCTAGCAGGTATGATGATAACGTAAGCTACTCGGAAAGTTCTATCATTACAGATGCAGTACGATAGAATTACGCTCACACTCACGGAATGAATTAAACGAGAGGACAATTTCATAGAAGTAATAGAGGGAGCATATAATTAGTAATATGAGATTGATAGATAATTGAATAGGTGTCGATAGTATACGGCATTATATATACTATAATTGTAGTGGATAGAGTTAGATGTGCAGGTGTATAGAAGTATATCATTATTAGAAAGATATGATAATAATTATAGTAGTGAGATAAGACAGAAATCATTCATGAGAGAATCCAACACTAATTGATACAGATAAGTATAGAAGGAAGTCGTCCCATATTTCACAAGCATTACTATATTATATAATCAGCCGAGTATTTAGAAGTGTCATTTGAAAGAAGCTAGTAAACATAAGTTAAGTACATAAAGAGTAGGAGAAGAACACCACACTCAAGTTGAGTAGGAGACAGGAGGACGCATATGGAGACGATCAAGTGATCCCATGTAGCGGCTCGTATAAATACCTATTATAAATTAACACTGTATAATAGTAATTTACAATTTATATAGTGAGGATTTAGGTGAAACGCCTTACAAATCATGGGAAAAAAATGTGCATGTCTCTTCTCGTATATGTCATCTATAAAGTGTCAAGAGTTAAATCTCTCACATTAATTCTTGATTTACTCTATATAAAGATAAGTGATAAATAAATCATTACTCCCCATATGACCCATATATACTGAAACTTTATGCTTCGGAGGGAAGTGGTCAATAAGCACCACTAGAGCAGAGACCTATATAATTCGAGTAAGAAGAGAATGAATTCCAGATGGGTCTATATATTAAGTAAAAATGATATGAAGAGTTATAAGAAAGGGTTTCAAAAGATCTTATTGATATGATATAGGTGATGCAGCTTAATTATAGGGACGTATTGTATAGTAAAGGAGAATTAAAGCGGACTATCCTTTATCGAGAATATGGTTTGGACATTGTGACGTAGCTATATTACACAAGCTAACTGAGGAGAATAAAGTGTTTATGATATAGAGACATATAGAGAATTATATAGTTGAGAACGAAGGTGAAGGGATAGCCTAACTCTATAATTATATATATATATTAATGGGCTCCGGCAAGCTCACCTCGGGCAGGATGTATCAAGAGGTATCTCACACTCTCCTATCTCCCCCCGCTCCTTCTCTAACGTTCATTCAGATCTCTGAGGTATCCGAGTCTATGCACCCTCGGGCAACGAACATATGGTCTGTAGGACTTGTCTCCGAGCAATCAAATTAATGATAAATCCTAACGGAGAAACTTGGCTAGGGCAGGTAAATAGGCCTAGCAATAGGACACAGACACATTCGCCCACTGATATAGAAAATGGCTGCATACCCTTCCCAGGGCTATCTGAAATCATGAGCAGATCGACATTCACCTCTCCTTCGGATACTCCTCCTTATCACCTTCGAGCACTAATTCCCTTGCATGAACCCATGGATTTAGAGCTTAGGAACGAAAAAGTGATAGTATTGATGAATATATGTATTAACTCTTTTATGTATATAATCTTAGAAAATATTTGAGCCTTAACTAAATTAATATTATAGTGTAGTTACACGTTAATAGTAAGGAAAAGAGGTGAGAGATACTGAGTGGAGATTGATGAGAAGTATATGAATTATATCTTACAAATAGATTACTCTGTAAGATTATTTGGTTGTGAGGTATATATATATATTAGTATAATGTCGGTGAGATGATGAAGAGTGGAGGTGTAAGATAAAGTGTTAGCATGAGTATTATTATATGGGGCGGTGAGTAGGATAATGTATTATAGCTAACTAATTTACAGAGGAATCGATGTAATATGAGTATAATAAAAGAGAATCAATATAGGTATATAGGTTTCATTTTTATACCACATAAGATTGCATCTTTCATCACAAGGAGGCTATGACGAGAGTTTGAGATGAAGTACTTTAATCAAGAGGAAAAAAATATTACCGATATATATCAGGTATTCTGACCAGCACGGGGCATCCAGAGGAGGAGAAGGGGGTTCACATGGATGTTTGGGGACTGTGTGTGGAGGGTGGCGGTCGAGGCACATGTTGCATCTACAATGGGCTGATATTTAATTCACCTCTTATATGAGAGATTATCTGAGAAAGGAAATGAAATGAGTATGAATGGAGAGTGTATATTGGTAGAAAGAAATTTTTATACGCTATGACTCAGTTGGTGGACGAAAATACGTAAGATGACCCAGCCAACTGTAGGCCAGAGAGAGCAAACAGATCAGCAGTAAGCTAAAAATGTACGAATGCAATAAAAGAAGTTTTCTGCATTTAAACCATCTTTAGAAATTTACACAGATTTTTCAAAACGGAACATCACATCATGTCAGACGTTCATCCAAAAGGTTACAGATAATAGTTTCAGGAATCAAACAGCCGCTTAAATAGAAATTTTTGACGAAAAAAAGATCAAATTATCAGAGTTAACTGTCCGTTACTTATAGTCCACGATCGTGTAACTTAAACATCAGAACGTGGAGGATGTTAAGTGCTTCCCTGAGTCAGTCTTTGACTCAGATATAGGAGTTATAGAGTAGAGTTGCCGTTTAAGACTGTGCCGAGGGTTTAAGCTAAAGGCAAGAGCAGAGAGTGGTACAGGAACCTGGAGAAGATAAAAAGGAAAGATGTGTAATATGGTGAGATGCCGCCCCCACCTGTAAGGGGAAGCTAGAGTAAGTGGAGGAGGAGAAGTGTATGTATGTGTGAGATTGAAAATATTACCACAAGGGTACCAATATATGCCCCTTGACCGAACTGATCAGCGATGGAAACAAAACCATTGAAATTCCTGTGGTTGTACACTATCTTCAAAAGTAAAATCACACGTGGCATATCACTCGGCTGTCATATTGTCCAGTGGGATCGAGGAGTAGAAACACACTATGTGGTGGAATAAAGATGTGAAGAGAGCAAGTTGGGCCGAAAAGAACAGAAAATGAGAAGGTGGTTGAGGGGAAGAACAGAAACAGAGAAGAGCTGAAATAATGTGCATAGCAAGAAACAGAGCAAGGATAGTGATAGAGGGAGGCAAAAAAGGCTTGTGGGCGGCAAAGGATGGCAGCAAGAATTGTTAAGAAATGAAGAGGGAGGAAAAAGAAGAAGAAGAAAAGCTGGCAAAAACATATAAAAATCAAACAAAAAGCTTTATAGTATCAAAAATAAAGAAGGGGAGGTACTTACATCACAGGAAGAGGGAAATGTTTACATCACAGGAAGAGGTAAATGAGAGGTGGACTGAATATTTTGGAGAACTCCTAAATGTAGAAGAGAGGAGAAATGTGGAAGAGGAGCAATATGTTGGGAGAGGAGGTGGAAGGGGTGAATCCGATAACGATGGGAGAATTATGAGGAAGCTTTGTCAAAAATGAAAGAAAGGAAAGCGCCGGGGAAAGATGGAATTGCGATAGAGTTGATAAAGGAAGGAGGAGAAGAATTGAAAAAAGAAAAATAGTGGAAACTTTTTAATAAATGTTGGATGGAGGGTGAAGTTCCCGGTAGATGGGGGAAAATAGTTGTTTTGCCTCATTTATGGGAAAAGGTTGATACTTGGAGATTGTGGAAACTATAGAGAAATAGCTTTATTGGACCATATATAGCGAAAGTGTACGAAAGAATTTTAGAAAAAAGCTTAAGAGGAGTGATAGAGATACAGTTGAGAGAGGAACAATATGGTTATAGGAAGGGATGAAGTACTTCGGATCTGTTGTTTGCTTTAAGAATAATGTTGGAGAAGAGCTGGGAATTTAATAAAACAGCATATATAGCCTTCTGGGACAAATGCACGATCCATTATTCTCTGACTCCGCTGCCAACGGTACTAGTTATACTCATAAACGGACTGACGAACTCGTTACTTTTTCTTTCAAGTAACGCACCGAATAAGTTCCGTTATTTTTTTCTCCGTTACTTTTTAGTCGTTACATTTTGTTCGACTTTCTTTGAATGCTGATAGACCCATTGACCACCCCGATCAAGCTAAAAAATCTTTTTAATATATATATATAATATATATATAATATAATATATATATATATATATATATAATATATATTATATATATATAATATATATATTATATAATATAACTATATATATATAAATATATATATATATATATATATATTATATATATATTATATATATATATATATATATATTATATATATATATAGGGATAGTGCTTTCGAACTGATGAGATGAATGTGACTCTCAGGTGTCCTATGTCTTTGCCTGTGATTACATTTGATCGGGTGCATGGGCTCCTGAGATCTATGAACGTTTAGGAAGGCGGGGGCCCCGGTGACATTCCTCCTCCCCGAGGTTGAGGGAGTGTGCTTCCCTCCCTCGTTCAAACTATATTCTCCTATGTCTCAAATCTAACACTTTCCCTCAGTGTTGGAAGCACGCACAATGTCCAACCTATCGAAATAAAAGGATAGTTTCTTTGGCTTTATGATCCTCTAACTATCGCCCTAATAGCTCTCACCTATATTCTATCTAAGATCTTTGAAAACCCTTCTTAACTCTCACTTCTTAGACCATCTGAATCTCATTTCTCTTCTTTCCGATCGCACGTCGGCTTTCGGCGTTCGAGGTCTACTGGTGATATACCTTCCTATTTAACCGATTATGGTTTTCCGCCCTTAAGAACTAAGGGGAGACTTGCGTGGTGGCGCTGACAATAATCCAAAGCAATTAACCGGGTATGGCACGCGTCACTACTGCTCTCCAAGCTCCCCTCCTTTGGGTTTCGTCCTTCTCTCCTTTGCTTACTTTTATGTCTAGCTTTCTTTCAAGTCACTCAATATCGGCTGTGGTTGATGGTGCGACTTCTTCTTTGTCTGTTATGTCAATTGTGGTGTTTGTTCCTCAGGGTTCTGTCTTATCTCCTACTTTATTCTTACTTTTCATTAATGATCTTCTCACCTGACATCTAACTCTATCCACTCATATGCCGATGACTCGCCCTTCATTCTTCAACTCATTAATTCTGCTGCCTCTTTTACTTCTAGAATTTGCTTGCTTCTCGTTTTAATCTTTCCGATTCTATTCTCGCTGATCTGGATATGATTTCCGGGTGTGGGGTCGTTCCAACCTTGTGAAATTCAATTCTTTAAAAACTCAACTTCTACAAATCTCCCTCTCTATAAATACCTTCTAACTTTCCTGATCCTCTTTCGACGGTTCTCTCGTCTCTCCTGTTGACAATATAAACACTCTTGGCTTAACATATACAAAAAAATGTCTTGTAAACCTCACATCACAAAGGTTGCTAGGGCGGCCTCAAGAACTGGAAGTTCTGTGTTAGACTGCGAGTTTTTTCCCTCTTCTCAGTTTACTCCAGCTATACAAAGGTCTCAATCCGCCCTTGTATGGAGTACTGTTCTCATATCCTGGGGGGCCTCTGGTTTTCACCAAGCTTTTTGTACAGGGTCGAGTGAACAAGACAAAGGCTTATAAACTGTTTTGTATTTTCCAGTTCACCTTGACCCTTAATCTTTGCGGCGCGATGTTGGTATTTATCTCTTTTCTATAGGTACCGCACGGCAGGTGTCGAGGTAAATTACCAACTCGCGTACCACCACCTTAACGACGCCCTCGTAGCACAAGTGGTGCTGTGTCTGCGCACAAATTTTGTGTTGAGATATGGTAACTCAGACTAGTTTGCTGCGGTGCTTCCTCTTTCCTGCCACCTCTGTTCTGTGGAAATCTCTTCCATCTTCTGTGTTTGCCTGCTGAATTTAATCTCCCTCACTTTAAAGCCTGCGTCTGTGCTCATCTGCGTAATTTGCGCTAGCGGATGAAATTTTGGCGTGCAACACCACCTCCCTGAATAGGCTCTGCCCGGAGTGGTGGGACAACTGTGAAAAAAAAAAAAAAAAAGTGTGGGTGGAACACTTCGAAAATATGCATAACATCTGCATAAGGTGATAGTGAATGTTTGTGGGTTTTAATGGTGCAAGGAAAAGGTATTTTGGGCATGAGGTAATTAGTAAGGAGGAGGTAATGTGTAGAGCGAGAAAGTTGAAGAAAGGTAAATCTGCAGGTATAGATGAAATTACCGGTGAAATGATCAAGAACGGAGGCGAGATGGTGATTGATTGGATTTGGAAGTTGTGTAAATAAAGCGTTTATGGAGTATAGTTCGAAGGGATTGGAGGAGAGCAGTAATAGTACCCTTATATAAGGGTAAAATGAAGATAAGGGTAACTGTAGGAATTATAGGGAAATTAGTTTATTAAGTGTAGTAGGGAAGAATATATATACTTATATTTTGGTCGAAAGAATGCGTCGAGTGACTGAAGGACTGATTGTGAAGAACAAGGTGGCGTTAGAAGTGATAGAGGATGTGTGGATCAAATCTTTACGTTGATAAAAATGATTGAGAAAATGAGGGAGTAGAAGAATAAATTGAATTTTTTTTTTTTTTTGTATTTGCAAACAGGCGTATGAAATGATTAATGGGAAGCTCTATGGCAGGTGTTATTGATATATGGTTGGTAAGCTCTGAATGGAATCAAAAGTAGTATGACGATGCGTGTGTTAGAATATATGGAGTTGAAAGTGATTATTTTAATAATAAATAGCTGGAGGATGGCAGAGATGTGCTATGTCTTCTTGGTTATTCAATTTGTATATGGATGGGGTTATGAAAGAATTAGAGGTGGGATGGCAGGGGATGGTGTTAGAATCAGGGTTGTGGAGTCGTTTCAAAATTTTCTGACTCCGACTCCACCCTCTTCAAAATTTCCGACTCCGACACCGCTTCCGACTCCTACTCCGACTCCGACTCCGACTCCACTCTCTTCAAAATTACCGACTCCCCGACTCGACTCCGACTCCACAATCTCGGTTAAAATGATGGAGTATGGAAGAGAGTGGAGGATGCCCTACTTATTATATGCGGATGATTTGGTTTTGTGTGGCGAATCTGAAAGAGTTTGAGAGGATTGGTAGAGGATTTAGCAGGGTGTGTAAAAGAAGATGTTTGAAGGTAAACGTAGATAAGAGTAAGGTTATGGTTGTAAGTGAGGACAGTCCTCGGTGTGAAGTTATGTTAGATGGTGAGCAGCTGGAACAAGTGTCTGGGTTTAAATATTTAGTATATATGTTGGATGAAAAGGGAACGGATGATGCAGAGTGTAGTAGGAAAGTTGTGAATGGCAGGAAGGTGGCTGGTGCAATTAAATCGTTGGTGGATGCAAAGGGACTAAGTCCTGAGTGCGCTAGGGTCTTACATGAGGGTATGTTTTTAATAATATGATAATGTTGAAAAATTTAATATACTCAAACAATAAATTACTTGAAGATACTGTAATTAATTCATATTGAAAAGCAAAGTAACGCAGTAACGGAGTAACGGCAGCTTCGTTGTTTTTCCTTTCAAAGAAACGGATAACGTAACGCGAACTACTTTCCGAGTAACGGGTAACGCATAACCGGAACTACTTTTTGAGTACGAATGCCCACCTCTGGGCCTTCCAGTTGTGACCTTAGAAAGGCATTGCTCAGTACCAGAGCCAGACTTTGGAGATGTTGGGAAGTTACGGAGTTGAGGAAAGACCTGAGGGAGCAAAAAAAGCTTGTATAAAGCGTTTTGTTGATGTCAGTGAGAACACGGATGTAAAAATGAGAATGGTTTGGAGGTGGGGACGGCAGTCAGACAGGGTAAGTATCCCTTTGTCTCCCTTACTCTTTAGTACTTAGAGTGTAGTAACAGAACAGGTTAAAGAGGATTTCCCCGAATCTGGATGGTGATATATTGGTGTATGCGGATGATTTGGCATGTTTGGAGTTGGGAGGAGGGTCAGTATTGAGAGGATTATGGAAGTTTTTGAACAGAATTTGAAGGAGATTGGTTTGGAGATGAATACAGGAAAGACAGTGATAATGAGAGTTTGGGTAGAGAGGATGAGGGTGAAGTGGAAAGATCGTCATTGATGATGAAAGATTGAGAATGTGGATCAGTTTTGTTGTACCTGGGTGCGTATTTTTACAAGCAAGGGAGAGTGTACGGGAAGTGGAAGGCCAAGAATGAAAATACGGAAGAACAATGAGGGCGTTATATCCAATTATGAAGGATCGGTTGTGATGGATATAAAAGTGAAGAAGATTATATTTGATTAGCTAATACTGGTACTCCACTTTGGACATATGGTGCAGAAATCATGGAGCATTAACAGGGTTACACGGGAGAGGGAAAAAAGGATTTCCCTGAACTGCTGTGGTAATGAAGGTTTGCAGGGACGATATAGTTGGGAAAGAACAGGAAGGATTAGAGTGAGAAACGAATGGGTTAGGGAAAGAGTTGGTGTGGTGCCTGTGTTGAACAGGATAGATTCGGCGAGACTGAGATGGTGGGGCATATAGTAAGGATGCCGGGAGAACGAGTCGCGAGTAGAAGGTGGTGGTGGAGAGTTGAGGGAGTAAGGCCGAGAGGAAAGACCGAGGGAAAGATGGAAAGATTGTGTGGAGAGAGCCTTGAGAAGACATGGACTGCCCGCGATGCCCCAGCTGATGGAGGAATGGTAAATATCTTCTGGAAAAGGACTGCTGGAAAATCGATGTT
>JABUQX010078860.1:5000-20000 GCA_015478945.1 Trachelipus rathkii
TCTGATGATTCTGTTGCTAATTCTCCAAACTGAAAAGGCCAATCTGCTCGGCCTCCTATTCCTCTAACTCAAACCCTGGACGATTCTGGCATCCCCCTCCTTCCCCCCCTCCTCCTTCCCCTCCTTTGTCCTATGCCTTTGCTGTGATTACATTTGATCGGGTGCATGGACTCCTGAAATCTCATGATTGTTAGAAAGGCGGGTGGACCGGATGGCATTCCTCCCGAATTTTGAGGGGATGTGCCTCCGTGCTGACCCCCGCCCCTCGTCAACTATATTCTCTATTGTCTCAAAAACTAACACTTTCCCTACAGTCTTGGAAAGGGCGCACACTTCCAACACATTCTTCAACTCATTTCAATTCTGCTCCCTCTTTTACTTCTAAAATTGGCCTCGCATCTTAATCTTTCCATTCTATATCTCGCTGATCTTGGATAGGAAATTTCCGGGTGGGGTCGCCTGAACCTTGTGAAAATTTAATTCTTTAAAACTCAACTTCTACAAACCTCCCTCTTCTAAAACACCTTCAAACTTTCCTATCTCTCTTTCGACTTTTCTCTCGTCTCTCCTGTTTGACCAATATAAACATCCTTGCCTTAACATAAACAAAAAAAAGTGTTGGAACTCTCAGATCACAACGGTTGCTAAGGCGGCCTCAAAGAAACTTGGATTCTGTTTAGAGGCTGCGAGACTTTTTGCCTCTTCTCAGTTACTCCAGCTATGACAAGGCCTTCATCCGGCCTTGTATGGAGTACTGCGTCTGCATATCTGGGGGGGACCTCTGTCTCCACCCGGCTTTTGGGACAGGGTTTCAAGTCAAAACCAAAAGACTTATAAACTGGTCCGTACTTTCCACTTCTCTTGACCCTCTATCCTTTGCGGCGCGATTGTTTGGTGCTTTATATTCTTTTCATAAGACCGCAGTGCAGGTGCTTCGAGGGAACCTTGTCCCTCGCGTACACCACCTTTACGACGCCCTCGCTGCATAAGGGGTGCAGTGTCTGTGCGCACGAGGGTTTTGTGTGGATATTGAAACTCCAGGCTAGTTCGCTGCGGTGCTTCCTTTCTTTTCTGCCACCTCGGTTCTGGTGGAATTCTCTTCCATCTTCTGTGGTTCCTGCTGGAATTAAATCTCCCTCACTTCAAAGCCCCTTGGGGCGATCTGTGCTCATCTGCCGTAAATTTGCGGTTAAAGTGTGAAAATTTCTGAGGCGCTGCAACACACCCTCCTTGAAAGAGCTTTTGCCCGTGAGTGTGGTGACAACTGTAAAATATAAATATATATAATATATATATAATATAATATATATATATTATTTATATATATATATATATATATAAATATATTATATATATATATATATATAATTTTTATATAATAATATATAAAATTTATATATATATATAAATAATATATATATATATATAATAATTTTATATATATATATTATATATATATATTATATAAATATATATATATATATATATATAATATATATATATATTATATTAATATATATATTATATTATATATATTATATAATTTTTTTTTTTTTGCTGTCGTTGCTGCCGCCGTTTCTACCCACCTAGGCCGCCTCATATTTCTGTCGCCCTAGGCATTGCCTGTTTGGCCTAGTGGTTAAGCAGGCTCTGTATATATATATATATATATATATATATATTATATTATAAAATAATATATATATATATATATATATAAATATTATATTATATATATTATATTATATATATATATATATATATAAATAATATAATATTTATATAGTATGATATATATATTATAGATATATATGTGGATGGTGATCCGAATAAACCCGCAAACCTCAAAAAGGGCGAAAGCAACCGCAACTTGCCAGTACCCCGGTTGTCACTGGTGCAACAAAACCGTGCAGCTGCAAAGACCGCAAACCGCCGTGTCACTGCTTATAAACCCGCAACTGCGGTTAATTTGGGGAAGTTTTTTATATATATATATACTATACTGAAGATCAACGCGCGTCACAACCTTCAACATCCAAGCCAAAAACTCTGATTGAAACCATGAATGCTCATTTAGCATTAAGTAGTGATGATGATACAGAAACAGAGCTTAATGAAAGTGTTCTGATGAAATAGCAAAATATCCAAAAAGAAAAAAAAGGATCTATCTCGAAGATGATCTTCTAATGTGATGGAGAGAGAACGAACATAACTTCAAAGGGTTGAAGATGATGAGTAAAAGATATTTGTTATGGCCCATCTAGTAGGTTACAACAAACGAACAACTTTTCGAGGCGAGCTGGTATTAATTATAACGAGAAAAGTATTATTATTAAACAGCGAGAATATATGCGAAAAATTGTTATTTCCTGAAATCTAACTGCCCGCTTCCTAAAATCAATTTACAAAATCTCTATCTAATAAAATCTATATATATCTATCTATGTCTGATACTCTCTATCTACAGGGCGAGGATGTATGTGGTTGTGTGCATTGCGCAATGGATAATCGCTCCCGCACCAACCTGGTACCTCTTGTAAATCTATATCGTATATCTATCTATATATCTGAAACCAAAATTTATAAAAATTTTCAAGATAATAATTAAAAATATTCCATAATAATAATAAAATAATCAAAAATTAAAAAAAAAAAAAAAAAAAAAAAAATTAAAAAAAAAAAAAAAAAAAAAAATAAATAGTTTGCTAAAATTTAAAATAAAATATATAAAAAATAAAAAAAAAAAAAAGTACAATAAATATAAACAATCATAATAATAATAATATGATTAATATATAATAATAATAATAATAATGAATAATTAAATAAGAATAAATAAATTTTAATAATAATAATTATTCATTTTTATTTATATAAATATAAACATTAATTGTTACGTTGATAGAGGAAGTAGAAGATGGATAATTTTTCATATTTTGTTTTTTTTTTTTTTTTTTTTTTTTTTTTTTTTTTTTTTTTTTAATTGTTCATCTCTCTAAGCCTTCTTTGGTTTTTTGGAAAAATAAGAAACCCCGCAAAAACCGGCAAACCCGGCCCCGGATATGGTGAAATTCAGCTTCGCTCCGATCACTAAATATAAAATTATAAATAAGTATATATATAGTAATATATTAAATTATATATATCTTATAATATATATATAATTATATATATATTTTTCTTTTAATTATATTTAACTATATTAAATTAGTATAATATATATATAGTATATTATATATTATATATACTATTATATATATATATATATATATTATATATATATATAAACAAAGACATAAGAGTAAACCTTTATTTACAAATCATATTCCTGCGCCACGAAGCGTTCTATTATATATATAATTAATATATATAATATATATCTAACATGTGTTGAAAAGCATAAGCATCCCCTAAATTTTTAGAAAACCACATATAACCAACTTTGAATAACAAGAAGCCTTCACCAACCTTGTTCAATAAAATTAAGTGCTCAGAAAGCGGGCACCTGCCCAGGGTATTTCCAAAGGCCTTGAAGTAACCAAAACGCCTTGGTGAAGGAAAACCTGCCCTATAACAAAAGATTTAATTTATTAAATATTTAATATTTATAATCCGCATATAATAGGTATAATATATATAAAGTATTGTTATATTATATTAATAATATATATATGTATATATATATAGATAAAATATATAATAAAATATATAGATATAATTTATATTAGATAAAAGGATAGATTCCTAAATAAGTGTTATTGTTCAAATAACTTCAAAAAAACTAAATTCAAATACTCCAAATAAAACTCAAAAAAAATGTCAAACGACCTAATTAAATTGAATAAAAGAGAAAGTCTTAAATTAACTCAAAAAAAAGTAAATATATCTAATATCAAAACCACTGGAAAAATATAGAACAGCAAACCCATAAAAAGCAGAAATGTGTCCTGAGTCAAAAGATGGTGATGTTGTTCTTAACAAATAAAAAATCCACACATCACCAAAAACATAGCCAACACACGGTAAAAAAAAAATTAATTAAAATCCCAAGCCCAGAGAAAAAATCAAGGTAATATTATTATATCACTATTCTTACTGAAACCAATTATAAACCCACGGTCTCCGTCAAAAAGTTTTAAAAACTAAAGAACAACCGAGAAGACCCCCCCACCCCACTCACTTCCTTAGAAGTACTCAACCCATCAAAAAACCCACAACCAGGATAGGCCCAGACCAAATATCTAATATCCGCTTCAAATATTTGGTGGGATCCAAGGCTATCGAAGTCTTCACCCAATTATTTAACATAGCATTGCAAACTAAAACTCTCCCTCCTCTCTGGACACACCCATATAATTCCTATACTAAAGCCAGGTAAACCACTTAACAACCCCGCTTTATACAAACCAATTTTACTCCTATCCACAATATCCAAAGTATTGGAAAAATCAATACTCAATAGAATCTTACCTTACATTATATTCCTCTATCTAACAAACAACATGAATTTAGACAAAAACATTCCACAACCACTCTCCTAACTGATTTAATACAACATATTCTGAATGGCTTTAACCAAAATCCTCCCCCTCTCGCACCATTCTAATCTCAATAGATATCAACAAGGTATTCGATACAGTCCCAAGATATATTTTAATAGATAAAATATTGAATACTAACCTGCCCACTAAAGACAAAGAAAAATAATAGAAACACTCCCGTGAGGAAGAGTCACTGTTAAAACAGATAAAGTTATATAAGGACGACACTACTCCCGCATATACAAACTATATAATGGCGTTCCCCAAGATGCCATTTTTTCACCCTCAATTTTTAATCTTATTTTTTGTTCTTACAAACTATATCAGAAGGCTACAAATAGCCTTTGAAAATTTTATCAATAAGGGTCCCAGCCTTTAACCTCTAAACAGGCAACTTGGGAATAAGAACACAAAAAGAAAATGATGAAAAAAGGAGAAAAAAGAAAACTATGCATTTCACGATTTCTGATTGTGAAATAGATTTGACAAAATCTAAAAGTAATTTTCGATGCCATTTCTAACATAAATTTCCGATTTCGATGCCTAAAGTAATAATATAATTTCAACTGACTTTCAAACTTTGGTTCATTTTCTTTCCTTAAACGAAATATATATTATTATTATATTATTTTTAAAGATAGTACATGCCTGTTAGCCAAATCGAGTTCCCCACTTCCAACGACCATCATGCAGGATAATTCCAAGGAATAATTTGACCCACCACTCCACTGGCTCTCCGTTTGTTAATGCATAAGAATGCTCCATCTAAAATTAAAACATAAAAAGAAATTAAAACCTTTAATATTGTACCAATATTTGCACACAACGCACTTAAGCATATATAGTATATATATAATATATATATATATATATGATATATATATATATATATATATATATATATATATATATATATATAAATATATATAATATATATATATATATATATTAATAATTATATATTATATATATATATATATATATTATATATATATAATATGATATATATTATATATATATTGTAAAATTAAGAGTGGGGGCTTGGGATGGAGAGGGAAGGGTGAACGAAAGAAGTAAGGTAAAATTTAAGGAGTGAGAAGTTAAGTGAGCAAGGAAGGATAAGTATGTAAGAGCGCTCGCTTGTAAATCGGTTGAATGTGAACAAGTGATACGAACAAATCTGGGGCAAATGAAGGAAGCAATTGTTAGTAGTCAAAGGGAGGTTGTGGATGTGCTAAAGTAGGAAGTAAGAATGTTAAACAGCGAATGGTGGAATGAAGAGGTGATGAAAAGCGGTTAAAGGTAAAAAAGAAGCCTGGCGGGTTGAATGTACTAAAAGCAAATGAATGAAATTTTCAAAAGAAAGATGCTTGGGAATTATATTAAGGGAGGAAAAAAGAAATACTAAAAGGTGCCTACGTTACGTAAGGGAAAACAAGAGGTAAATGAACAGTTTGGAAGGAGGATGAATGCAGGACATACAAGGGAATAGGAAGCTCCTTTGGAAGGAAGCGCGAAGGTTAAGAATGAGAATAAGGGGGAATCTGCTTAGAATAATGAATAGGGATGGTGCTTTTGAACTGATGAAATGTTATGTGAGTGATTTGGAAAGAAAACACTTCGAAAATCTGCACAATATTAACAGTAATGATGATGGTGTTAGGGAATGTGTGTGGTTTGATGGTGCAAGAAGGAATAGGTATTTTGGGGGATGAGGTTATTTAGTAAGGAGGAGTAATGGGTAGAGTGAGAAAGTTGAAGAATGGTAAATCTGCAGGTATAGATGAAATTACTTATGAAATGATCAAGAGCGAGGCGAGATGGTGATTGATTGGGATTTGGAAGTTGTGTAATTAAAGCGTTTATGGAGGGTATAGTTTCCAAGGATTGGAGGAGAGCGGTAATAGTAACCTATATAAGGGTAAAGGGAGAAAAGGGAACTTTTGAAATTATAGGGGAATAAGTTTATTGAGTGTTGTAGGGAAGGTATATGGCTGGTTATTTGGTTGAAAGAGTGCGTGCGTCGTGACTGAGGGACTGGTTGGTGTAGAACAAGGTGCATTTAGAGTTGGTAGAGGATGTGTGGATCAAATCTTTACATTGGGAAACAAATGATTGAGAAAGATGGAGGGAGAAGAAGATAAATTATATTTAGTTTTATGGATTACGAAAAACAGTGCGTATGGATAGAGTAAATAGGGAAAAGCTTTTTATTGGCAGGTATTTAGTGATATTATGGTGTGGTGGTAGGCTTCTGAATGGAATCAAAAGTAGTATGACGATGTGAAGCGTGTGTAAGAATAAATGGTTGTCCAATGGTGATTGGTTTAGGATTAATAGCGGAGTGAGAACAGGGATTGTGTTATGTCTCCTTGGTATTCAATGTGTATATGGATGGGGTTATGAAAGGAATTCGAGTGGGGATGGCAGGAAATGGGGTTAAAATTGATGGAGAATGGGAGAGCGTGGAGGGTGCCCTTATTGTATTGTGAGCTGATGATTTGGTTTCTGTGACGAATCTGAAGAAGTTGAGAGGATTGTAGAGAGATTTGGCAGGGTTATGTAAAAGGAGGGGGTTTGAAAGTAAAACGTAGATAAGAAGTAAGGTGATGGTTGGTGAGTGAGGCAAGTCCTCAGTGGAAGTTATGTTAGATGGATGAGCAGTTGGAGCAAGTGTCTGAGGTTTAAATATTTAGTATTGTGTTGGATGAGAAGGAACGTATAATCCAGACTGCACAGGAAAATCTACCAATGTCCGCCTATCACGTATGTGCCATATAAATCCTTGGTGAATGTAAAAGGGCTAAGTTTTTTAGTGTTCTGGGAACATTACATAACGAGATGTTGTTACACTTGTTAATTGTACAGAAGTTCACACTATGGTCTGGAATAAGAAGTATAGATCTTAAATCAATGTGTTCAGAGGACAATCTAGGGTGTGTTAGGTGTGAGAAAATTTGATAAAGAGAGGAATGAACGTATTACGGAGTGGTGTGGGTGTGAAGAAAAGAAAGGGGTAAATGAGGAGAATAAATGAAGTATGTTGAGATGGTTTGGTTCATGTGAAAGGGATAGATGCTAGCGGATCCTGCGGCGGGTATCATAATCTTGAACGTGCTGGGAACCGACCGCGTGGGAGACCGAAGAGAAAAGTGGATTGAGTCAGTAAAACGAATGTCTGAAGGAGAGAAATGTGAGTTTGGCAGAGGGCGAGAAGAAAAGGTGCATGTTAGGAGAGAATGGCGGGGTTTTGTATGGGGGCATGGTTGTGGCCCACCTTGGGCCAGGGATGAACCCTTACATTGACAATTTACCATAGTGAGGTCCGTCGCGGTCCCCCATGATCTCTAGGGTGGATTTTTCTGTCTGTTGACGAGCTCTCACTAATTAATGGTTACAGAGGGGGCGGTAAGGCTGGGCTTTCTTTTCGACGTTTGTCAGGTGTTCTCCTACTGCTTTTTCTTTTCCGATGCTTTATGTCAAGCACCTTACCCCCAATCTTGGGGGCAAAGAGGAAAAAAAAATTGATAAGATGTTTATTAAAAGATAATATATATATATATATAATTTTTTTTAAATACTAATATTAATAATAAGATATAATTATAATATAATATTTTATATAATATATATATTTCTTATAAATATAATATATATATTATATATATATTTATATAATATAATATATTATTATAATATATATATATATATAATATATATATATATATATATAACACCGTCACTCACTGGCAGAGCCCCCCTATTCAAGGATGGGGTGTACTCATTTTTAAATTCGAGTAAGACGAAGCTAAGCCAAAAGAGAAACAGCTCACATTCTCTCACCCTGCCAGTTACGAACCTGGATCTCAAGCTTTGTTGGGCGAGTGCTCTTCCATTAAGATACTGGGAGCTGAAGAGTCAAACAACTGATGAGTGTTCCAAACCCGATACAGCTTTTTAACAAGTTCTCTTGAGAGACTAAACAATTCTGATGTCGTATTACAAGCACATTTTTAAAATAAGCAAATTTCAAGACAAAAGTCCTAGTTCTGCTCTTGTATGAATTAATTTCTAAAACAGTATATGTTATTTTATTTTATTTTGTTACATCAAGGTAATTTTAATTTCAATTTACATTTAATTTGGATTAATATTTAATTTCCAATTTTTTGTGTTAAAAAAAAATGAAAATGAAAATAGTTTTATATAAAAACTTAAGCGTTATATTTTCTACGATCGTTGCAACTGCTTGAAATGACAATTTCATTCATTTTGTTTCTTCCCAAAATCCCTTCTTCTTCTTCTTCTTCTTCTTCTTCTTGAGCTTTATTAGCAAATATTTCCTATTTCTGTCTTCTCCTTTTTTCTTGATGTTTTCCTTCTCAAATCTTCCTGCTGCTTCTCTTCTCTTTTAAACACATCTTATTAGAGATTGATCCACCGGGTGCTGCTGTGTGGTGCACTCATTTGTGGTGCGGTTGTGGCACACCAATTCCGGTGTCCAGGTGCGGTGCGACAAAAATAACTTGGTGCGTGCTTTTACTCTAGCAGTGGGTTGCGCGCAAAATTCTGGTGCTCGGTCTAATAAATATATATATATATATATATAATATATATAATATATATATATATATATATATATATATATATATAATATATAGATATATATCTATATATATATATATTATATAATATATATAAACTACCTTTTAACGTGCTTTATCCCCTATGAAGGGGGTAAGGGGGGATCACAGGAAATCGAACTTTAAGGCCGGCTATCTTAAACCAGCGGCCCACCCAACGTGTTCGCAGTTCAAGTTTAATCTTGCCCCCCAGGTATATAAAACTCCAACTCTATATATATATAATAAATATAATATATTTATATATATATATATATATATATATATATTATATATATATATATATATATATATATTATATTTATATATATATATTAATATATATATAATATATATATATATATATATATATATATATATATATATATATATGGGACACTCTTACACTGGGTATTTCTTGGAAAGCTACCTATAACTCAGGCGTGGGGGTAATGGTGTTTCAGAATGGGACTAATTGGTTAGCTATGAGCAAAGCTGCGCCAGGACTAGCTGGCCAAAATGGATTAAAACACAAGCTGAAGAAGCGCACGCGAGGCTTCAGAATTTTCAGAATGAAAATGTTAGTTGAAAAAAACTGGGAGTCAGATAGAGAAATGTAAATAGCATTCATAGACTTGGAAAAGGCTTTTAATACTGTACTCAAAAAAAAGGTGTGGGAAGCGCTCAGTGACCAGTATTATGGAATAGATTCCAAATTGATGAGTCATCAGAAATATGTATGCAAGAACTGAAAGTGCAGTTATAACAGTTCATGGAAGGAGCGACTGGTTCTCTATATGGTATTCATTAAGCAAGGAACGGAGGGGTGTTATCAACAGGGCTGCGGAGCCAAAAATATTTTATGACAGCTCAAACTCTAGTTCCATCATTTTAAAATATATAGTTCATGCTCCGGCTCCACCATCCGAAAATTACCTAGCTCCGATTCTGGTTCCATAATTGCAAAATTATCTGGCTCACACTTAGGCTATAGATCTGAATCTCTTTATTTTCTAGAAAAAGTTTTATCCAGCTTCAACTACGATTCCACCCAATTTTTTTTTTATCTAGCTCCGGGTCCGCCAAAAAATTTTCCTGCTCCGGCTCCACCAAAAACATTGAAGATCCGATGCTCTGGCTCTGCAGCCTTGGTTATCAACACTACTCAAAATTACATACACGGATAGATGCATAAAGAAAGTAGATATGGGCGAAGTACTGGGAATTGCGATAGCATATGCTGATGACATAGCAATAGTAACGTGAGAGAGGGGAGCTTTGCAAAGGGCGATGAAGAGGTAGGAAGAAATACTGCAAGAGCTGGGGATAAAAATAAGCAAAGGAAATACAAAGGTGATTAATGAGAGCGGCGAGAAAACGGGATGAAGTTGACCCTGTTATAGACGGAGCAAGAATAAGAGTTTGGAAGAAATTTTAGCTATCTGCGTAAAGTGATGATCCTATCTTAGATTGAAGAAATGACGAGGAGATTGAGAATAAGATAAATAGTTTTTCAAAAAAAGGGTAAAACAGCTATAACCGCTTATGAGGATCAGTCAAGTTCCAAAAAAGGAGGTAAAAACACTGATATATAAAGCCATTTTAAGACCAGCATTGCTATTTGGTGCTAAGGCAAGGGTTTTTAACTTCTGGGTCAGGAGTCAGGACCCAAATTTGGGTCGCAGAGGCTTCCAAAATGTGCCACCGCAGCTTCTCAGAAAAAAATATTAAAGTGTTCATTTTTAAATTTTTTATTTTATTTGTAATCTTCCTCTGAATAATCACGTGTAATATACCAAATTTGTGCAGATTGAAGAGTTACACAGTGTAATAATGCATAATAACTATACTTATTTATTACATTAGTAATTTTAATATCAAAGCAAATCCATGGGTCGCGAAACTAATTCCCTCACTGTTTCTTTTGGGTATTGGCCAAAAAAAAAAGTTAAGAACCTCTTTGCTAAGCATGGACGTCACCAAAGGTTCTGAGCCTGATTAGAAGAATTACAAATCGGGAGGGGTTGAGAAACGTTGACATCAAGAGGAGCTGGACTTCGGGAGTGAATTGGGAGGATAATCAATTAAGAGGCAGCAATCAAGATAGTACTAAAACATGCGTAGAATGTATGGTAAGATACTCCTGCAGACTTTCCAACTTGCGTCCGGTGGGTAAAAGAAGACGGTGACAAAAAACAAGAAACGAGATAAAAGGATGGAGTGAGAGTTGCAGTGGTTGCAAGAGAGCACACATTGGAGTATATGTGAACTGTGGAAGGGCTTCATACATATATGATAGGGCGGTGCTAATCTCAGCTCTTTGATAATGATATATCATGTTTCGAACATATTTTATCTTACCAACGATAGGTAATAGTATCTCCATGGATTTTTGTCACAGAAACCAGCATAGTAACGAATAGTTTTGATACATTCCTGGAGGTCTCCAAGAGATTCTGTAAAAGGTTTGCCATTGTCCAATGTGTCCACACTGGCCAAGTATATCAAGTCTCTCTCCATAAGTTCACATAACTGTGATTTAAATAAGAATTAGTGTAGAAGAAAATTGTAATAATTCTTTTAGCAGTAAAACCATCATTGGCAGCAAAATTTTAATTAAACTAAATTCCTCGATTAGACTTTAAATTTGTAATTTCGATATATATATATTATCATATATATATATAATATATATATATATATATATATATATATATATATATATATATATATATATATATATATAATATATATATATTATATATATATATATATATATATATATATATATATATATATATATAGTTTATATTATAATATAATTATATATATAATAATATATATATACTATATATATATAATATATAGAATAATTATTTAATTTTTAGATTTTTAGTGGCTCTCAGGGTACCAATATATCGTCCAATAGAAAAATGCATGTAAATATTCATAAATAATCATAAATAAATAAATAAAATGAATAAAATAAATAAATAATCATAAAGATTGAAGTATATTCAAGGGTTGCACATGAACATTGAATTTTCATTTTTGGCTGCCGAGTTCTAAAATCTCCTCCCTGTGCCACTGGGAATATTAGACGTCTGAAGAAGTATGGTAATCAACAGTCAATTATCACTCGATGCAGCGTTTGCCGCAACGTGTTCCTTTTTGATATCCGAGACGTGTCTTACGACTTTCGCCTCATTTCTTGGAAGAGAAACTGGTGCTGGTTGGTTTATAGATGTTATTGATGTGATTTTGAAATTCCGGATGAGAGCTGGATCAATGTTATGCAAGCTCTGTGAAAATTGAAAAAAATCTCTCTCTTACTATGTTAAGGTAAATCCAGGGGAATAAAGTTTTTAAAAAGAGGTTTGTTATCGCTGAAACAAACTCTAAATTTGAGTGTTACCATACCTTGACTGTGGTTTTGGTTTGAATAGACTTTTTAATGGATTATCATATGTATACCCAGTCCACTGCTACCAGCATTACAGTATGGTATCTCATATCTATCTGAAGAGAAGATTAAAAGAGCAAAAATATTTAGATCCTCAGAGAAATAGCAAAGATGACCCTTTAATTTCTTGAAGAATGCTTTTGATTAGAAACCTTCAAGCACCTTCAGAAGGCTAAATTATTTCTAGACGCTTTTACTGTATTAAAGGGAGTGCAACTATTATCCAATATCTCTAATAAACTCATACAGCAAAATACAATTCTCCGGCACTCTTCTCGCATCGTGAACTCGAATTACCACTAAAACTTTCATAACTTGAAATGTATATTTTTACTGTGCTAATCCAATAAAAGTGGGACATTGGTCCAAGAGTCATAAAATCAAATTGGTCGATCTGAGCATATTTCTATGAAAATGAAAGAATGTTCAACAAATTCAATGTAGAAGCTCGCAGGGGGTTTCATTACAAGTCTAAAGTTTCTCAAGAGTGCAATTATAAAAGATAATTACTTTGCATTCTCCTGAACCGATACCTCAACTAAAAGAAATCAGATCCACTACTCTGGTTTTGTATGATTCTTGTTTATTAACTCTCATAGCTGTTGTTTTGTAATCATTTTGACAGGAGATCAAATGAGCTACTGGTGGAGCCCATGCCAGAGAGATATGCCGCCTTGATAATAAAGTTTTAATAATTACAGTGTATTACTGCAGTAAAGTACGCAGCGTTTATTTAGTTTCTTTCTAAAGCTTACAGAAACCCTCAATTCCACCTATCGTTCATGGGTACTGTATCAAACCACATGACGGCGATACATACAGTCAGATTCACTTTTTCCAAGGTCTCTGCCGCAGTGCTGGCATATGCTTCACGTGAGTTAGGTTGCAATTTTAGAATTTTCGCTAAGCTTCTGCAAATTACCATCTCCTGTTTAAGAATTAACAGAAAAACTAACAATTTTATAATCGGTTCTTGAATCAATTTTACGTTCCAATGAAACACTTTCTCTCTTAGGGGGAAGGGAAGAGATGCGAAAATTTCTTTCATAGGGAAAGCCGTCTTTCAAGGACGAGTCTCACAATTTTCACAGTTTTCATGAATTGCGGAGAGAATGAAGGCCAGATACCAACATTATGGTCTGATAAACGAGTAGTTTCTGTAGCAATAAGATTGCTTTGCTGTCTTAGGGTTCACTCGATGATTTACGGATCATTATCCTGGGAATCTTGATCATCGTTAAAACATACCGTCAAATGGGGGAAAACGAGTAAAAATTAGATTTTTTTTTTTTTTTTTTGTCGTCATGAAATATCGAAATTTCAAGTTATATCCATATTTAAATGTTTTTTTCTCAAATTTAAACCTTCTTAAATGTTATAGAATAGAGAAAATATTAAAAATGTGAAAATAAATATTTTTAGTAATTTTTAGAAAAATGCTAGTGTGAAAATTTTTTGGGGGGTAAAACTGGTAAATGCGTCAGGTAAAAACGATAATTTAATTTTTATTTCTCGTACGTTTGTGACTTACTAATTTAATTAATAAAAATATGTAATAAGTGTTAAACGTGTTAAAAAATAAATTTGGGTAAAAAAAAACCATGTTTACTTATACTTTACTAGCATTACTGAGCATCTTATTTTATAAATGTTTTTGTTGGGTAAAACTGGTAAGTGCGTGGGGTAAAAATGGTAATTTAATTTTTATTTCTCGTACGTTTGTGACTTAATTTAATTAATAAAAATATGTAATACAAGTATTAAACGTGTTAAAAAATGCATTTGGGTAGAAAAAAACATGTATAATTACATGAAAAGTGAAACCACTTAATAACTTAAAAAATAATATGACTAAATACAATTACTAATGGAAACTCTTAATTTCACACCTTTTTATATGCTGTTATGCGTAAATGATGATTCTCTTTACATCACGACGCCTTCGTGCGAACTTCTCTCTTTTTTCCAAATTTTCCAATAAAAAAATTTTAAAATGGGAAATTTTTTTTGACCTATATTGTAATATTTTAATTTTAATTTTGACTTCTATTAAAATATAGTCTTTTATCTACCAAAAAAACTTTCCCAAGTTCATAACGGTTGCCATTATAAAAATATAGCAGATTTTTCTAAAATTGCCAGTTTTACCCAACGAAACCAGTTTTCCCCCATTTGACGGTAAGCACATTTAATGAATAACACTTTAATAGTAATTAATAGGGTCTAAATCGACGGCCGTGTACGTGGTCACTAAGGTTCGATTAAAGAACAGAGAAACTCTATAATAAGATCCGTACATAATTAAGAGCAAAAGTGAAATTTCAAGGTACTCTATGTGCACACCAAAAATATACCTCAATACTAATTGGAGTTA
>JABUQX010078861.1:0-27500 GCA_015478945.1 Trachelipus rathkii
GGGTGGAACTAGCCCCAGGTATTTTAAAGTGATGGGAGTCGGCAAAATTTTTTTTTACCGGCTTTACAACCCATATTACATTCAATTATTCTACAAAAGTATTTCTTGTTACGGAATATATTAATAAATTAGTATTGCAATTATGATCTCGAATGTGTGTAATAATATGTTTGAATAGTGATGCAAAGCATATTTACATTCTGTATAGAGATGATTGTTTGTTTATTATTATAAGTATTTATAAAAAATAAAAGATCACACAAAACTTTTTAAAGCGAACTGACTAATCAATCGATCAAAATTTTCTTCACCAAAGGAGTAAACATAGTTACCTTATCATTTTTTTTTCTGATTCTTAAGTGTGGTTACTTTAATGGGTATCGTGAGCAGCGAGATTTCTAAGATTTTGCCACAAATTCATAACTTACCAGTATTTTCGTTAGAATGTGATGTTACTCGGAAATTTTATTTAAATTATGCTACACCATCTTCCTGGGTTTTGGGAAAGGGACTTTTTCTTTTTAGTTTTATTTTCTGCCTTCCTGCCCTTTATTATATGTCACAAATTTCTTAAAAGCTTTAACTGTGTAAACAAGCAAGATGCTATTTGTAGTTGTTTCATGTTTTAGTGCTAGAGGAGGTATTTAGTTGAGGTAAACATCGTTTGCACCCGTACAATATATATATATATATATATATAATCCCTTTCTCTGTAAGTTTAAAAAAATATGGACATGTAAGGCTATGGGTTTTTCATTTAAGCAATTTTTGCTGCATCAACAATAATTCCGGTTAGTGTGAGTTCAAGGATATTTAGTAACTAGTAACTAGTAACTATTAGTAACTTCATTGTTACTAATAGATGAAATCGAATTGAACCAAGAGTTATAAATGAACTCATTTTTCACATCCTTTGAAAGTTACAACCGACCATCTAGAAAGTAACACAAATCACACACTATTTTCAAGGAACATCACATTACATACAACAGTCTTATAGAAAAAAAATTTCACAACATATTTACATTATAAATAATGCCCGCTTCATTATATTTCATATAGTAATTTTCTTTTATCAATGATTAACCATATATATATATTTAATAATCAGATAAAACTCACTAAAAAGACTTGATTCTAAGCTACTAAGTAACAGGAACCCTTGGCCGAAAAGGATAGACCAGGGTGAAGCAAAGCTCTTACAACCGGTTCTTCCAAATTCTTGATAAGTATTAATAAATTAAAATTTAAAAAATCATCTTTTTTACGACATAAGGTTTTATTTCTATTATAGTATTATATTTTAATTTTTCTTCTCAGGTGTCATTTTGTTTTATTTGCATATTTTTTTTTCCTCCCCTCTTTACCTGTCTCACACGAACAAACCGTGTGGGCGGTGGTTATATAATAAATTAAAATATATGGGTAGGGGGATAGGTTTGTGAGGGAGATACTATATAATATATAATAATTAATAATAATAATAATATATATATTTTAATATATATAATATATAATATTATATTATTATATTATTTAATGGTATAGGTATGGGTGGTAGGGAAGGGGGTAGTAGGGTGGAGTGGGAGGTAGGATAAGGGGGTTTATATATATATATATTATATATTTTTATATATATATTATTATATTATATTTATATTATAATATATATTTTATTTTATTTATAATATATAATAATATTATATATTAATATATATATATATATATATATATTATATTATATATATATATTTTAAATATAATATATATATTATATATTAAACCATACATTAATTCGTTTAGAAAATAGTATTATATGGTTTATGTTAAACGTTTGTAGATGGAACATGGTTTATTTCTATATTTTAAAAGTTAGTTTTTTGGTTAATTTTTTGTTTTAATACTATAGATTTTTATCATTGCGTTATCATTTATTTATGTTTTTATTTATTTATTTTTTTTTACATTCTGAAAATCACAGATAGAGCGGTACGATTTTATCTTTAAAGATAAAGATGACTATTCAGATAGTTAAAAAAAATTTAAATAAAAAAATTTTGTTAGTGTCTATTTTCTTGCTTTTTATTTACTTTTAAGTATTTTTATTCAATAAATAATAATAAATAATAAAATATTAATAATAATAATAATAATAATATTTATCGGTATTTAAGTTTTTTTTGACTCGTAAGCATGCGTTTTTATTTCAAAACCCCTTTTTTTCTTATTATTTTTTTTATACAGTAATAATTTAAACTTCCAAAATACGTATAAGGTATGTAGAGCAAAATTATCCAAAACAGTCTCCCCTTTATTGAGATCCTCTTTTTTTTTCTTTATATTTTTGAAATGAATTAGATATTAAGTATTAAACACTTGATATTTTGTGTACTTTAAAGAGGTTCACATAACAACAATAAATAACGAAAAGGGTGTTATGACTTGCGTATTGTTTAATAAATATTATTATATATTTATAAAAAGTTTTAAAATTGTATTAATAAAAAGTTTATTAAAAAGTAAATATAATAAGGGGACGCGAGAAACATATAGGTAAGGAAGGAACGATAGAAGTCGATGGGGGGCGTGTGTGGTAGCTGGGTGCATGTGTTAGGAGGTGCGGAGGATGGAGTAGTGCACGGGGGCATTGATTCGTATATAACTGATATAAGAGAGAGAATATTTGTGTATACAATAATAGAGATTGATTTTTAAAATACATAAATACTAATAATCGAGCTATATAAAAATCGATGGAGTAATAATATAATTTAATGATATTATTATGTAATTAATTGTTGCTATTATCGTATGCGTGAGAAAAAGTTTAATAATTCCAAGATCACCTAATTTTATATATCATTCGCGTAAATATAAGCGGTATAATTATTAACATATTTAACTATTTAATATTATTTATTATAAACTAATATTATTTAATTAAAGTTTGAGGAGCGTATTGATGTGAGTTAAGGCGTTAAGCGCGGGAGCGGGAGGGGGGTATGGTTAGGTTGAGGAGAAGGTGGTGTGGTCCGGGCGGGGAGGACAGTGAGAGTCGCGAGAAGAGTAAATATAAGTACATAATTAACACCCATGTAGAAGGTGCTGTGGGGGGGGGGGGCGAGTGGGGCGACCAATGCGCACGCACTCACTACCTTAGTTATAAGGATGAAGGCAGGGAGGTAGATGGTAGACAGATGGGGAGGGAGCTAGTGAGTTATAAGATTGGATACAGATATCCAATGGAGTACTTAGTAGTTTATTTATAATTATAGAGTTGCAGGCATATGCTTGTTTATTACGTTAAGGTGTTAGTGAACCTCTTTTTTAAAGACTAGTATAATTATAGGTTAAGACTAGTTTAATTATAATTAAGACTAGTGTAATTAAGGTTAAGAGTTTAATTTCCAATTGATCTTAAGGACATTCGAGTTGTTAGAGAGGAAAATTATATATTTTTTTATATTAAAATTAACTTTGATGAAAAAAAGCCAAGTTCCACATGACGATCGAAATAGTTGTAGTAGTTGTGGTTTGTCTTTCGTTGATTATAAAACTATTACCAAAATTGTCTTTTTGTTCTTCTTGATGTTGTTTTCTTGTATAACTAATTACTTATAGTTTAAATTTATATTTTTATTATTATTATTATTTATTTATTAGTCATTATTATAATTATTATTTATTTATTTAGTCATTCACCCGCTCATCTGCTAACCCTTTTCTATTTCTACTTCTATCTTCATCTTATCTTACATTTATTATTATTCCATTCTATTTTAAATCTATTCTCTATCCTATTATTATTCATTCATCTACTTATTATTATTTTATATTATTATTATTATTTTATTATTATAAAATGTTATTTAATTTTTTTTTATTCATTATGCTTGTTACTAATAACTTAAAATCCATATATTTTCCCCCCACTGAACAATTTCACGCAATTTTTAACGTTTTGTCTGTCAAATCTTGTCACAATTTCCTTCTACCTATTTAAAGTTATATACATGTTTTTCTATACACAATTTTAAATAACAGCCTCATAACCAAAACTTTCTTAACATACAGTTCACAGTGACATATCTCTCGAAATCTGCAATTTTTTCATAAATTCACGAGGTTCAACCATTTATATTTCAGAATGAAAGTAAAACACTTTCATTTACCAGATAAATCTGCTGTTACACTACAAATCATGAATTATAAACTACTTTTATTTCTTTACCAACAACAACTAATAATAATAATAAATAATAATAAACAACTCACGTCAAACCCGAAACAAGAATCCATTTCTTTCTGATTCTCTTTCTTAGTATCTGGAAGTTCAATTTTCAGTGTCCTTTTTGAAGGATCCGTAATATTTAATAAAGTGGCACTAAAAGTAAAATCATTTGTTTGTTTTCTTGCTAGTTTAATAATGATGGTTTATATAAATGTTTAGTTTCTCTTATATTTCCGTGAATATATGTTTTTATATTATTATCCTTACAATTATTAGCTTTAAGTGTAATTTCATTATTCTATACTCGCTATATTAACCACTCATACTCTTAATAACGAGTTATCTTAAGATTTCACTGTTAGACGCTGTATTCGAGTGAGCCCTCATATAATACTCACTTAGATAGCCTTATTATAGAAAAGTATTGTACACAAGCACTCTCGTTGTCGACTTCATTTTTGATTGACTCGTCGTAATTTCTCTTATAGCAAATTCACGTTAACTTTACATATATCACGAATTGTAATTTGTCTTTTTCCTTTCGTTTCATCTAGTTTACAAAATTATTGTTTATTATGTATATGTTAAAGTGCTATTCATGCAATTTACTCATTACGAATAACATTAAGTTTTTTCCCATCTACATTACCTAATGAAGCTTGAGAGGGTACGTCTCCATTATTTAAGCTTAGTGTTAATTTTTCTTTTCTCGTGGTTAGATACTCGTTTATCCGTGTATAGTCATTAATAAACTGTGCCTTTAGTTCTCATTTTCTCGAGTGAGTAATTTTAATTTAAGAATTAATTGGTTTTTGGGTCAGCGTGTCATTTGGGCTTTATTGTTATTATGAATATATAATTTTTTTATTTTGCTTGCAGTATTTGATTTTAGTGTAATTTTTTTTACAAATATTTCCCATCGATGTAATTTTTTTTTCAATTTCTATTAATTTTATTATATTCTTTATCATGTGTGTGTAATAATCCTCTTGTGAGACGTCATCGTCATTTTCAATATTCATCTAAAGGTTACGATCAATATTTTTGTACTTGTTTAGCTCTATCTAATTATAATGCAAGTATAAAAATTATTTAGTTATGTCCTTTATTCGTTAGGCAGTACGAATATTCTGATATACGTTAGTATTTAAGCTAATTTTAAGCGATGTTTCTTATCTTTTACTGTTACTTTATATCTAAATATCACTAGAAGTTAGTTATCATTCCTCATTAATAGTTTTTTGAATTATTTAGACTGACCAAATGGAACTTCATTTTGGAATATGTTGGTGCTCAGAAAGCTTATGTGACGATTTTACCTAAAGCTCTGCGTAGCAACTACCATATTAGAAAAGATCTATTTTAAGGCTGGCGTCAAGCTTGTTGGTATGTCCCAAACCTTCACGGGTTATCCTACTCTCTTTTGAGAGTGACATTTAATTGGTAGTTTTGTAACTGCCTGCCAAAACTAAAGGCTTTCAGTTCGTACTGGACTAGCTTTAAGCCGTTTTCGTTTTTGCATTTGTGCTAAAAAAAAATGCTTAAGTTTGCTGTTCGTTTTTGTCAAACAACGCAAAATTTTTAAAAAAATGCTCACTCACGTAAGGAATTTCTTTAAATTCTGTAAGGTGCATTTATACAGATTGTTATTTCTATATTACACAATTGCTAATTCTTACGTTTGTGAGCATTTTTTACATTTTGCGCTTAAATTTGGCAAATGAAACGCAAACTTAGCATTTTTTTAGCACAAATGCAAAAACGAAAACGGCTTTAATGAGTTACTTCCACCCAGTCAATCTTAGTTGGTACTGAGTTGACGACCAAGGCTCTAGTTGGTACTGAAACTTGGCTCCTTTTGAAAAGTAGTCTGTACTACCTGCTTAGTCCTTAATATGACTTACTACCGGGTTGATTTAGTTGGTACTGAGTTGACATCCCCGGATAGTTGGTACTATCAAAGGGACTGTTTTTCAGTCTTTCCCCCACTCTCTTTTGAGAGCGCATTTAGTTGGTACTATCTGCCAAAACCAAGATTTTAGTTGGTACTGAAGTTTGATTCCTTGAGGTCCTGGTACTACCACCTAGCCTAACAGCTACTCCCGCATTGTCCGGTGCTACTGGTAGACTTGATCCTTTATCCGGTACGTATAGTACTTCCCAAGATTTGTAGTCAAGCTTGCCCCCCTTTTAAAGTATCGTTTTTTCCTTATTCCCAATTGTATGTGAAGTATTGAACTATTCACAGCTACTCCGCAAGTTTTAAACACGTTACCTTACCATATTTGTATTACCTTATTTATTATTAAGTTGTCCTCTTCGTTATCCTGTTCACTTTTTTCTTCTCATTAACGTAACCCTTTCAATATATATATATATATATATATATATGATATATGATACTATATATATATATATATTATATATATATTATTATATATATATATAGTATATATATATATATATATATATATAGTATATATAATAATAATAATAATAATAAGTTAATAAATAAAAGAGATTTGCTTAGGTCGAGAAAACAAAGGAATCCTGTGATGGTGTTCCGGCCCGCAAAACTGAGAAAAAAAGCTGAGAAAAAATTAGATTGAGAAAGCAACCATCCTTGACTGCAAATATTCAGTAATTGGGTCTGTTCTGAACTTTCAATGCATTATTTTATAACTTTTTAAGTGTACAATAGTTTATGTATGTATGTATATGTATGTATGTAGTATTATGTAGTATGTATGTATGTATGTATGTATGTATGTTGTATGTAATATGCATGTATGTATGTAGTATGTGTAGTATTATGTATGTGTGTAGTATTATGTAGTATGTATGTATGTTTGTGAAAGAGTATGTATGTATGTATGTATGTATGTATGTATGTATTTAAAAATTCTTTTGAAATATATCCGATGTCAAAACCTGAATCGGTGTTTCATAATTTTCATGAATATTGATTGTTTATTTCATAATTATTCATGTCTTCTGAGTTTTTTATTATTTTATTATTATTAATATATTACTATTATCTATATCTATAATTACTTATTATTATTATATATTAGTTTATATAAGTTATTATTATTATTATTATTACATTTTATTATTATATTATTATAAGTTATTATTGGAGTAAATCATTTAGTTATGATTATTATTTGATTATTATTATTATTATTATTATTATTATTATTATTATTATTATTATTATTATTATTATTATTATTATTATTATTATTATTATTATTATTATTACCTATTTTTATTATTATTATTATAATTTTATTATTATATTAATTTTATTATTAATTATTATATTTGTAGTAATAGTGTATACGCGGGGATTCGACAGGAGCAGCAGCAGCAGTAGTAGCAGCATTAGCGTAGTACGCAGAGTATAGTAGTAGTAGTAGTAGCTATAGTAGTAGTAGTAGTAGTAGTAGTAGTAGTAGTTGTTTAGCAATTATAACTAAAAATATCGACAATATAAATAATAACATTATTCAAATTTTCTGTGAAAGTTTGTCTCAAATTTTAAAAGTTATCATTATGTTTTGTCGAACTTTTGGTTTTTGTTAAGCAATTTGCATATAAATTATTCCGGGCCTTGAGTTACTTGTTATGTCATTCGATCGTCTACAATATATATATATATATATATATATAGGGTATATATATATATATAGTATAATATATATATATATACTATATATAATATATATATATATATATATATATATATATATATATATATATATATATATATATATTTTTGTATGTATATATAATATATACTCTAAAGAAATAATATAATTACTATCATATTTTATTATTTACATTATATATAACTTTTTAGCATGTTTCCTTTTAGTAGCTATTTTCAAAAATGTATCAAATGTATCAAAATGTATCAAATTAGATATATATATATATATATATATATAAAAGGAAGAGGGTTGCGTTTCGCAATTTAACACCCAATCTCTTAAGAGCTTGTTTAGAAAAAGATAAGGTGATCCTTGCAAAAGAAATTGCTCGTTAAAGAAACACCAAGAATATAATATTAAGAGCAAACGAAGGATTGAATCGTGTGTTTTTGAAGAAGAAATAATAGAGGAAGATTATATCAAAAGTAGATTGATAAAGGAGTTGGATTTCTAAGAAAGTTAAATCACCTAATTACTTTGCCTAAACTAATGATACAAGATAGAATATATCAGTTGCTCCAAAGCCATCCACATAGAATTAGCTATTTGTTGTTCAGTGGTTCGTAGTTTAAATTAAAATGAATAATGAAAAGTACAGTCGTCAGCATAACAGTGTATATGAGAAGAAATGACAAACATGATATCATTGACGCAAGATAGAGAAAGAGTTTGCAATAGAACAGATAATCTGAGGAATACCAGTAATTAGAGATTTAGAGGATAAACAATGACAAGAGATGCTGTAGGATTAGCGTAAAGGAAGTTAGATATAAGGTTACAAATAGATGGAAAGATATCAATAAAGGAATGTTTTGAAATCAAAGTATTTTGAATATGTCGAAAGCTTTAAATATGTCTAGTGTAACAGTAAAGGATTAAACGAAATGGAGAAGAGAAGATGAAAGAGGGTAAATTCAGGGAAAGAAGTTCACCAGTCAAGCATTTCCTAAGGAAGATAAAAGCAATTAACGTAAAGATTTGAATATTTAAGATGTTAGCAAATCTTTCTGTTCTGTATACATTAGAATATTTCAGAAAGAACGAAAGTTAAAGCCATATGACAATAGATTGAGAGTTAACACTGGTCCCTCTTCATCAGCACAGTCTGAATGAGCTCAAATTTAGCATTACGGAAAGGTAGAAGTTGATTAGCATAGACAAAAGAGTTAGACAAAAGTTTGGAAGCACCGTTTTTGAGGACCAAGAAAAAGATGTCTTCTGGACCGTAGACCATCTTAGTTTTAAGCTTATAGAAAGCAGAAAAATAAAATTTCTTAAAAAAATTAACAGTTTGAGTGGATTTTGGTGTGTATGAATTCAATATAGATATTCTTCTTCTTGGAGAAATCTATTCGGAATCTTCAAGAGTTGAATAAGAGGCAAAAGTTTGCTCAAAGTGTTTAGGCATAACAGAAGGTAAAAAAGTTACTAAAAGAAGGATAGAGGAGAACACATAGCTAGAGTTAAAATTTCTCCAAAATGTTAACACGTGGCGAGACAATTCGTGAATGAAAAAGAAAATGAGAAAGATGCGAATGTTTCTGAAGTTTGAGGAAGACGGAAGTTTCTGAAGTTTGAGGGAAGACGGAAGTTTCTGAAGTATGAGGAAGACGGAAGTTTCTGAAGTTTGAGGAAGACGGAAGTTTCTTAGTCCTTGATAGTGAAGATTGGAACCTTTCTGGACACGATAATTAGAGAGGGTAACTGTGTGAGAGAAGCTTTGACGAGTATGACGGAGCATTTTCTGAGAAGTATCTCGAGTAGGAGAGAGGGAGAATGTGAATTAGTTTCAGTTGATGAGAGCAACGTTCAAAGCTTGAGAGGTATACCGACGGTGAAGTTTCATGTGTAAAAGTTTTCGAGGAATACGGAAGTTCATACATAAAAGTTTTGAGAGAGAAATACGGTAGCTCTCTCGCTTCGTTTTTAGAGGAAGACGGAAGGTTTCTCAAAAAGCTCTTAAGAAAGAATCAGAAGTTAATAATATAGAGTAAGTATATGCAGCGTAAGACGAAGTTCTGTGATTGAGTGTATGACTGAAGTTCAAAACACTAATCTTTTATGTGACGCGCAAAAACGTACGTGAGAGAGTATCTCTCTGGATAGTTTGAGATAAGACGTAATATAGTGCTCTTTGTCATCGCAAGTTAGCAGTGAGTGATCTCGCCAGTTTCTGTGAAGCAGCTTGAAGAGTCAAGAAGAAATGTTAACTCTAAGCTATAATGAGAAGCCTGATGGCGGGCGTGTTTGGTCCCCTCCGGTCAGTACTGTCTTCTAAGTGTTCGAGGTGAGAAAAGACGGGAACGTTTCTGAAAGTTTAGAAAGTGGCACCGACAGAATGTGTTCTGTGTGTGTTTGCACGCGAGAGATGGTCACGCTTTTCTGAAGTTTTGAGGAAGCCGTAAGTTTCTGAAACGTGTTTGCAGGAAAGACGGACAGTTTCTCAAGTTGAGCAGTTAAGACACGGGTTCTTGCTGAGGTTGAGGAAGACAGAGTCTTCTGAACAGCTTAAATGCACAAGATCGAAAGATAACTCGGAAGAGCAACAGTTTCTCGCATAGCTCTTACGTTGATGCGCCTTAAGAATAGAGGAATGTATTTACATGGAAAGTTTTATAGGAAGATGAAAGTTTCCTGCGCGTTAGGCGAGGATAGTCTGGCACTGTTCAACCGCATGACTGAACAGTTTTCTGAAGAATATGGCTGCAAACCGCCACAAGTCGTTCGCCCAAGAAGCGGCACAACTTCGACACAGGCATGAAAACATCGCACATAGAGACAAAATAACCAATCATCTTTATTTTTTCAGTTAGACAATAAATCAGAGTAACAAAATAAAAGTAAAACTTAATAACTTACGACTTCATTCTGAAGGTGACACTGAAAATAAATTCTTCATTGCGATATGCTCCATTCGCCAAACTATAAATAAAATTAACCCAATAGTACTCTGACCAACTAGGCCACTCATTCAAAATCTATATATAGTAAACCTACTTTATCTTCCCTCTGAAATTATTATATTATTCAACCCCTCCATTACGTACAGCACACACATATACATTTATCAAAAAATACTAAATTATACCATTTCATTCTATCTCCAAACTATACATACTTATAGTCTTCTATCTATTGTTATTATTATAAAGTCAAAATCAATAATTATAGTCCTCAAATGAAATATGTCTTTTCTCATCAATCATCATAATATCTACTCCTTAACTATTACATTACAATTACTCAATTATTTTAGTTTCATCTGATAACATTCACAAGTTATCCTAAGACGATTTCATCACTAAATTCCTTATACTGGAATAGAAACTAAATGGTTACGCTCTAATGACTGAATGCAACTATAGACCAATAGTGCGAGTCCAGTACTCAAATGTATATGCAATTATATATTCACTTAAAGGTTAATAATATAAATAAGTTTAGGGTTAAAAGAGTTCCCCATAACACAACTACAATTATGAGTTCATTTAACTAGCTTCTTACGAAATCGTACACAAAGTGATAACTATAAGCTAAGTGAGAACTTTTTTCTTATCTCTAATCATAATATCGCAAGTGATATAATGATAATAAAAGTGAAAGGGTGACTGTATATTAGTTAATATGATGTTTTTATTGAGTCTGTATTAGTGGTTAGCGGTTATAATTCACTATACTCCTGGTATTGATAAGATAAAATGTAGATTATGCTCATGAGTATTGCGAATCACTGAGTCCATGGGGGATTAATTAGTATACAGTATGAGTGATAATATGATCAATAACCTACAATTACTATAAATTTACTCTAAATTGCATATCAAATTATGGGATAGTTTAAATTATTTATTGTCATTTTAAGTTTCCTTACTACTTCTATCTTTCATCTTGTTAACTTTTATCCGTACACCTCTGCCTATCTCTGTACTTGGACTGACTCTCTTCATATCTTCATATATACACATCTCTTAGCTACATACTCATATATATATTAAATATATATATATATATATAATTCTTTAAATATATATATATATTATAATATATATAATATATATTATATATATATATATATATATAAATATATTATATATATATAATATATATATATATATTAATGATATTATATTATATAATATATTAATATAATATATATATTAATATATATATATATTATATTATAAATAAATATTAAATATATAGGATAAAGTTATTTCTAATTATGTTAATTTATATTATATTTTTTTATTTAGTAAATGGTTAGTAATTGCACTAATAATTTATTTCATTAAACTAACTAGAGTTATTTATATTCTTCACCTATTTATATTTTATTAATACTTTATATAAGCAATAATGATGTTCGATATATAATTTCTATCAATTCATTATATATATATATATCGATATTCTGAATCATAAATAATAATAATGTTACCATCTATTTCGGTAGCAAATATTTATAAAATAATATTTAACTTAATAAATTATATAACTTATGATTAATTAATTATATTATTATAATATATATATATATATATATATATATTATAAATATATATATTACTTATATAATGTCTGTGAAGTATATTTATAATGCGTTATTAATTATTAATATATTAATAATATATATATATATATAATAAATATATTTATAATATATATGTATATATATATTATATATATATTAATTATATATATTAAATATCATATATATATATATAATATTATATATTATATATAATAAATATATATATTAAATATATATTAATATATATATTAATATTATATATATATATGTATCAATATATATATATATATAAATAATAAATACTTAGTAAACAAAATAAAAATATTAAATAAACATCAAATATAAAATTTAATTTAGATTTATTTAACATAAAAGGTGAAAATTTTTTTCCATTGAATATATATATAAGAAGAATCTACTTATAATAAAAATCGAAATTATATTTAGTTCAAAATATAAATGGAATAATTTAGTATTAATTTATTAAGCTATTTTCGAGAAGTAACTGAACGGAGCTTACCCAATTACGCTAACTTTGAATGATGATATGGACTCATTTCACAAATTCACGTCATCTCGTACCACTAAAATAATCTAAAAGATGATATCAGTAATTTAAATTTCTTACTTTTATAATAATTTTAATTCTAGCGTGAGGGTTAAGCTAAAACGTTCCACTCTCACATAAATAACACTAAGTATATTGTATTAAAACAGATCGAGTATTGGTGATTATATAAATAACTAGCCTGCAAACTAAATCTCACATTACTCTACAATCCGCCGGTTTTAATCGGAGATGAGATCAACAGGTAGGCTAGATAAATATACAATAGTAAAAAACCCTCCACTCATTAAATCTCACCATTAGTCACTACTAATTATTGTAATGTTATGGGTCTACCAAATACTTTGAGAGATTGACGCTCACATAATTAAATTTAGTAGTACCGCCATAGTTACACGCCCTCAACAGTAACTACCATAACATAGAATCAATTCGCTCTAATAAACTCGAACAAATAACTTAAACGCTGAGACAATCATTACACACACTTTGCTAATTAATCCATTCAAGTAACATAATATAAAAGCAGACAATTAAATGCATATGAAAATGAAATAGTTACTTGAGTTATCCTAATAGTCTTTGCTTACTCTGTACTTACTGTATAATATATACATACACTACTCAAATGATATTGGATTCTACGATCACAAACGAAAAATTATTGTAAATGCCCTAGTTCTCCACAGTAAGCAATAGATAATAATGTTATTCGCATAAAAAGCACTTTGTTAAAAGAATTCAAATAAAGAATTATTATAATTATAACCTTAAATTGTACACCACCTAATTATACTAATAACGTAAAAAAAAAAAAAACACGAAATTCAATTTTGCTCAATATCCTTTTTTATTTCAGTAAATAATTGAAAACTAAATATAAATCAATATAATACTTTAATTTTTACCGTCTTACTCTTTATCTGTTATATTCGTTGCCAGCGTTATAAAGGGCAAAAATCGCCCAATAATCAGTATTTTATTTTGCTTATATAAAGTAATGTTATATTATCTTTGCATTAATTATTTTATATACACTGTGATAATTCACAGTGACGTTAGTGAGTTCTATTTCTTACAATAAAATAGCATTGATTAGGTAGGTTTGAGTTTTACGATATAATTAATGACTCATGGAAAGCGATTTACGCTCGACTTACTCATTTTTTGAGGAGACGAGTGTGCTTTATTAGGTTATTAAAATTATATTATAATATCTTATTTTATTGTAACTAACTAAGCAATTAGTTATATCTTACAACATATATTTATATACTATAGTGACCTTTTTTATATTAATTAACATATACGGTATTTAGTTAATAAATTATTTGCATCAGTAATTTTTTAAATAATAATATTATTTATATTATTAATTATATTATAATTAGAGTGATGGGTATACTATATCCGCTCTTTAATATATACCGCAGTTTCCGCTTAATGATCCGCACCGGGTAAGTCGTGAACTTAACCTATAAGATAATAAAAGGTGCGGTAACTTTATAAGCTGATAAAGTTAGAGCGTGTGAAGTTACCGTGTAAGTGAGAATATTAAGCGAGTAGTAACATTATGCACGTTGAGACCTGAGTTAAAAATAAATAAATAATCTATCTAAAATATTAAAAAATATTATATTATCTTAGACTCATCTTTGTTCCGTGACAACTTTACCTCTGTATAAAAATTGTATAAGTATAATAGTTATTATCACTTATTTATAAAGAATTCTCATTATTTGTTAAAGATTAAGAAATATATTATTTTTATATTATCAATTTAGTTTTCATAAACTAACTTATATTTATTTCTTATTTATGTATTTACTTAAATATATATTTATTTATAAGTTTATTTTTAATATAATTAATATAATACTTCCAAACACCAATTTCATATCAACCTCTAAACTTATATAATGGTACTTATATTGCTCTATTTTATTATATAATATAAATAATATAACATTCTAAATATAGATTTTATATTAACCTCTGAGAATAGTGACATTACCTCATTCACTTACTACTATTTAATTAATTTTAATTAATTAATATACTATATATAATAATACTAGGCAATATCTAAATCAATTCTGAGTAAAACCCTATAAATATAATATATATATATATAATTATAATATTTAATATATTAATTAATTATATAGCCTTATATATATATTATATTATACTAAATATAGAACATTATTAGTTATATAACTACCTACATGAATATCTATATATTAAATAACTTATATTATAGTAATTATTGACCATAGTATTATGGATACCAACAAAAACTATGACCTCTATTCATGATATCTGTTTAACATAATATATAATAATGGATGATATATAATTAATTATATCTAAAGCTATAGGATTAAAGAACAAAAATCTATATGGAAAATGAATATATTTTTATATTAATTTATTTTTAAAATTATATCTATTTAAATTAAAAATATAACTGATAATAATGAGTAAATAATCATAATCAGATATATAATATATTTTTATTATAGATATTAATTAATAATAAGAATAAATATCATATAAATATAATATAAATTAATATTATATATAATTAATATATTAAAAATAATGATATATTGAACCATAATAAAGTTGTTAAATTTATTAAGATAATAAAAAAATATAGAATAATATTAATTATATATTATATAATTATTATTATTTTTAATAGAAAATAATAAAATAAGACTAAAATATTAACTATCAAGTTTTATAATATCTTTTACTAAAATCTAAAGGGAAACGAAAAAATAATAGGATTTAATATAATCGATTTAAATAGAACTAAGGTAGGAGAAGAGAATAAGTGAAGATGATTTTATTAGGTTATCTCAAAGAGTGAATTGGACCATTTTTTTAACCTATAATATATATTATTTTCCTCATTATTTCTCTCCTCTTATTCTTCCCTCACTCTACTAATTAGTTACACTCAATATAAACAGGTTATTCGCTAGACGTTGTAAATAATGTTGGCTCTTAATATAATATAATATCGCATTAATTTTTAGTTTTATATACACACTCATATATTTCTTTTGTGGTCTTTACAGCTAGATACGATTTATTGATATATCTAGTTAAAGGATGTTAGATATTTGAATATTTTAATAAATTTATACATTTTTATTTAAGTATCACCAGAATTTCACAAGCCTCTAGTAATTCCATAATATGTATTATATATTATAGATTTTATTTCCTAATAAGGGCCCGTAATCTATTTTGAGTACTTTGATAGAGTAAGAGCATAAGAGTTCTATTTGAAAATAGAGTATAACTCTTTATTAGTGCATATCAGCTTTAGTCTCGAACATCTTATTTTTTCTGATATTCTACCATAATTTATATTTGAGTTTAATATATATATATAGGATTAAAATTTTTCTCATTTATTTAGAGTTAAATATGTTACTAAACAGTAATAATATCAGAGCTGATAGCAACGAACTGTTACGTTGATTCTAGACATTGAATCATGCACAGGTCAGTTCAGGCAAGTGTCGTCGAGATAGGGAAGTACATACTCATAATAATAATCATTATGTATTACTTGCATATAGATAGAACGTTCTGTATTAGTTGGAATATACTCGTTGGTTTTGTTCATAAAATTATATATTAATTATGAGGATGACAATGTTAACTTGAAATTTAGGTGAGGACCTTAAATTAGCAAGGACTCACTGCTCGAATAGCGCTACTAATCACTCAGCACTCCCCTATGATCAAAGTAGATAATTGCTATTTCTTTAACAGCATTAGGGCATGAAATATATTGTTGAATATTGCTATAGTCACGAAGAGTGTAGTGAGTATTATTCTTCCTTTTCCCATAGCACATAGCATATGATGTATAAAGCGAATATTTAGTTTGGTGGGGGATGATTTTGATAGCAAAGAGTGATAAGTCCTTAAACATCAGACTTTTACTCTTCGAGACTGTATAATCTTTTTTTGAGAGAGTGAGATAGTTGAGATATCAGGATTATTCATGTCTTTATACTTTTTGAAGTATATATTGATGGTACAGGAAGAAAGTTGTCTATTTGATTAAATATTGCTTAATTTATATCAACAAACCATATATCTACACTAACTGCTTCACTTCCATGTTCAGAGTAAGAATATATTGAACTTCAAGACATAATTATAATATCAACTTGAAGATTGAATCAAGTATTTTTTATAAACTTCATTATTTAATATATTGCATTTATGCTATTATTAATCTGGGTACAAGGTAAACTAAATATTTTTTACTTGTATGTTATAGTTAAAGATAAATACTCTGATTGTCTTACAGCGTATAGAGAGTAGATATGCACAAATTGTATTCTGATCTCATAAGGTTTGTAATCAAATTTGTTTCCATCGATTTATAATGGAAGTACCATCATTTAGCGCTAACAAATGAAGAGCAGTTTATGTTTATTTCACTCTAATATCTGGTGTAATATTAAAGCAAATTAATATGGACAACTAATAATAACTCTCTTTGGCTGAGCATTAAATTGGAAAATTATAAAATTCATTGAAGGGGGATTATTACTAAATTCAAAAAACGATTAATCTTCTGGTAGATAAGTGTTTCAACGAGAAGTTCAAGTGAGCCTAGCACAAGATGAGTTTTGTAGTTATAATTATTTTATATATATAATTAATATAATGATAATAATTGTCAGTTCTACAATGTTAATTTTAATATTTAATACATTTAATAATAATAATTATATTTATTAATTAATAATAATCAAATTATTAATAAAAATAGGTTTGCTTTTTGTTCAAGGGGAGTTGATTAGTCTCCCTTCTTTTTACGTAAGTCGATGAACAGGATGCTGGACAGGCGGGAGGGCAAGAAAGTTATCTTATTTCAGTCTCTGTGTTTACCAACCAGTAAAGATGGACGAGAATATATTTTCCTGGGGAGTACTGTCCCTAATTTCTTTGTATAGTGGTGTTGTGGACTGGTGTGGGGACTCCTTCTTTCATATATTTTTTTAGCTAAATTAAATAATTTTGGGCGAAATCTAAATTTTTGGGTTTAAACTGTATTATAGAACTATTATAAATTCATTTATTCTTCACCGTTCCACGCGTTCTCTTCCAGATTGATATATACGGAAAATATGGATTTAAAATCAATTCACACACTTTGGGAGGTTAAGCATAAAAAGATAATTATATAATACATGATTATTTATTCACTATATTTTTTATACAATTTTATAATTTTTCATATATATATAATATAATTATATATATATATATATATATATAATATAATTATATATATATATCTTATATATATAATTTATATAATATATTTATATATATATATATTTATATATATATATATATATATATATATATATAATAATAATATATATATATATATATATATTATATAATATATATAACTTAATATAGAAAAGGAAGACGAAACACCACGACAATGTCATTGTTTATTTAAACGTTTCGTGCTCTTCTGGGCACATCATCAGCACCATCTCTTGGTCTTCAGCACATAAATTACATATAAAAATAAAAATAAAAATAAAAATTAAAAAATTAAAAATTAAAGAAATTGAAATTACAAAATTATAAACCTAGGTTTACTACCTTTTCGAATCAGAGCCCAAATCAAAGTGAAAAATATATTCATAATGATCTCTATTTATACTAAATTTATTAAGAATTAGTTTGTTGAAAAAAAAAAAACATACAACTATTAACAGTATTGAATCGCTTCAGTTATATTTCTTTAAATATGATTTTTTTTAAATTTAACTGAGGATTGGTCGGAGTTAAGTCCGGCTTTAAGCTATTGATATAAAGACTTTCCATGATTTTTTTATCATTCACATCCAGAAACCGAGGCGAGAATCGAGAAGCTGTAGAGACGGACTTGTGTCTTTTCATGAACAATGTCCACAAACTTGGATGAGAACTCAGGGTTGAAGAGCGGCAACTCAATAGCGATAAGAATCGCCGGTGTTTGATATTCTGAATTCGAAGCTGCAGGCCAGTTTGGCCCACATAGCAATTACAGCATGCACACTTGTATAAATATACCACAGAAGATCGTAAACAAGAGGAATCCGGTCCTTGCTCTAAAAAAGTTACCCAGTTTAAAATTTTTAGTTGGAACAAAAATAAATGAGGCAAATGGAAAGTGTTTCACTAAAGCGGAATTGAGAGACTTTATCAGGGAATCAGCATACCGTCCAAATGTTGAATTTTTTAAAATATATTTTCTGGTTAGGAAACGTAGAGCAGGGATGCTAGGTCTAAAGTGATTTTCTAAAAATTAAAAAGAACTCTTATCAACAAATCCATTGAAAACATGATATATAATATATATATTATATATAATATATATCTATAATATTATAATATATATATATATATATTATATATATAATAATAATATATAATATATATATATAGTATATATATATAAATAATATATATACAGTATATATATATATATATATATTATATATATATATATATATATTATATATATAATATATAAATATATATATATTATATATATATATATATATAACCTACATATTATAATATATTAGTATTATATTATATTATTATATATATATATTATATATATATTATTATACTATATTATATATATAATATATATATAATATATATATATATATATCTATATATATATATAATATATATTATAATATAATATAGTATATTTTGAGCTATATCCGGCCGGAAGTGAAACCGGAAGTGACGGTAATTTTGACCGCGAAAGGTCGACCGCCCGTCTAATCGCGAAATAACACCGAGGTTTTTTTCGAACAATAAAATTAAATAAATTATAAATAAATTAAATAAGTAAATTAATTAATAAATAAATCAATTCATATAAATAAATAAAATAAAATAAAAATAAAAAACGTTACTATTACGCACACACACACACACACACACACACCACACCACACACACACACGAGCGAAGATTAGGCTTAAGATGAGTGGCTTGAGCGTGATGACGTAATGTCGTCGTAGACGAAATAACTACCCCTGCGTCCCCCCTAAAAAATTAATTTGATCGTAGAAGGCTGAATTATAGAATAGTGTCATAGAAGAAGGAGAAAGGAGTCTGAATCTATAGAGTTTGAATTGACAACAGCACAGAACGAACCGATGCGGTGCTGGTTTAGTAAATACTGACATAATAATATACAATATTGGTGTTAAAATATAGGTTTATAAAGATCATAGAGTTCGAATAAGAAGTGTTTGAGACTTCCTTGAGCGAGGCTGGGTTCCATCAGCTGGCCCCCCGGGCCGACCGCGGTGTGCGCCGCCCGAGGCGCGATTCCGCCGCAAACAGGGCGCGACCGCGCGAAATGGGCCGTGCGCGCGCACCCCGCATCGCAGGTGGCATCCGGCGCAAGAACGCAAACGTGTTCTGTTTTTTCTTTTAATAAATTTTATTTTTTAGCTTTTACGAGTGAGCTTTGTTTTCAACTTATTTTTTTTTGAAAAATTATATTTTTTATTTAATTTTTTTATTTATTTATGCTTTTCAACTGTTTATAATTTTTACTAAAATTGTATGTTTTACATACATAAATCAGTAAATCAGTAAATCAACCATCCAAACACTTCCTATCCAATCATAATCTATTGATCTAATTATTTGTCCATTGATCTATTGATTTATGATTCAAGTCATATTTTTACTAAGAATTGTCATGTTTTACATACCCTAAATCAGTAAATCAGTAAATCAAGTAATCATAAATCAGTAATCAGTAAATCATAAATCAAACTAACCTCCAGCCCCCTCCTACCCTTCTATGATCTAAATTGATCTTGATTCAAGTCATATTTTACTAATACTTGTAAATGTTTAACATACCTAAAATTCAGTAAAATCAAACTAAAAACCCATCCAAAACCTTCCTATCCAAACCCTAATCTATTGATCTATTGATCTATTGATTCAAGTCATATTTTACTAAAATTGTCATGTTTACCATACCCTAAAGCAGTAAATCAGTAAATAGTAAAAATAGTAATCAGTAAATATACTACCGCTCCAGCCACCCCTACCCTTCCATCTCTATTGATTATTGAAATCTATTGATCTATTGTCTATTGATTCAGTCATATTTTTACTAAAATTGTTACATATCCCAAATCAGTAAATCAGTAAATCAAACCATCCAACAACCTTCCTGTCCTGAAGTTTTGATTAGTTGATCTATTGATTAATTGTTCTATCGATTCAAGTCATATTTTTACTAAAATTGTCATGTTTTTACAATACTCTAAGCAGTAAAATCCAGTAAATCAGTGATCCGTAAATCAGTAAATCGAAACTACCTCCAGCCACCCTCTACCCTTCCATGATCTATTGATCTATTGCATCTAATTGATCTATTGATCTTGATCTATGATCTATTGATTCAAGTCATATTTTTTCTTTAGTATAACTAAATAAGTTCTTTGGATAAAAAGCGGGGAAAAGAAAACAAGTTTTATTTTAAAGCATTATAACATAAGTGAAACTTTTCTTGTTCATTAGTGTTTGGGTGTTATCCTAGAAAATGGGCGTTGGTAAATTTATGTTTCCGTGCTTCCTGCTACATGTGTTGTTCTGGTCCTACAGGATCGGGAAAACCTTTCCTTTTAGACTTTTAAAAAGAGGTTGAGATTTTCGAGCAAAAGCCTGTTAAATCATTTGGTGCTAAAGTGTTTACCAAGAAAAGTTTAATGATTACAGAAGATGTGATTCAATTTCACGAAGGTATATACGATGTAAAGTCTTTGAAATATACAGTGGGTCCAAAATAATAATCCTTGACGATTTGTGCATAAATTGATATGAGGTATAGCAGAAACTTTCCACACAAGTTTACTCTCAATAACTTAAACATTACAGTATTTTTTTAACACAGAATATCTTTCATCAGAAAAGTATATGCGAGTGTTCCTTTAAACACACAGTAATTTACTTTTGTTTGGGCAAAGAATGGGGATATGAGTCAGGTCCAATTTTTGGCTAAAATGTTCCCTATCAACGTAAAGAAGTTCCTAAAAGTATATAAAGAAGTTACCTCTATCCCTCACGGTTATTTACCCTGTGAGCTTCATCCTAAGAACACGCATAGAGTGTTACTTCGTACAAATATCTTGCCTAACGAGATTGAGAGACAGTATACATACCTGAATAATGAGTACTCTAGTAGCAGATTATTTACCGCTTATGAGAAAATTTAAAAACCTGAAAACTTCTGAAAAACGTAAACTGATCTGTGAAGATGAAACATTTATACAATGTATAGCAGAAGTATGCCTAAATTTATAAAAGTAAATGTTCCTTTAAACAGACCACAGAAGGTAAACTACGTGTCATAGAAAATCATTAAAAAACTTGCTGGTAACGTAAGAAACTTAAAAATAAAAAAACTATACACGAAAGGTGGGGGTGTGTTTCCTACTTTATCTTTTTCCGTTATATGCACTTTGATTACCAGTGCTTGCTCATGATGAGAATGTATGTTTTACCCTACAGCGATTATGAGAAGTTGAAATATAATACAGAACACCATCTACTCTTACAACAACAACAACAACAACAACAACAACCACAACAACAACAACAACACAACAACACAACAACAACAACACACAACAACAACAAAAACAACAAGCAAGGTATCCTCAAAACAACAACAACAACACAACAAAACAACAACACAACAACAACAAAACAACAACAACAACAACAACAACAACAAACAACCCAACAACAACAAAACAACAGTTCGAACACCTCAATCAACCCTTCAACTGCGAAACAGATCGGTTTTTAACCGTTATCAACAATTGATTCAACCAGCAGCGTTGCAGTTTATATGATCCGCAAGTGAAACGTTAAATAATTACAAGAAGAACTGCATTTCATATATAAACCTCTGAGTTAACTTCAATGAAATAAAGAATCATATAATCAAAAATGCTATACATAAAATTAGTAGATCTAACAGTTTTCCTAAATTCACCTAGGAAGATTCAGCTCAGCACTCAGATACTAAGATTGAAAGTGAAAAGAGAAGGTAATTTAAAAACATATACTCAAGAAAGCTTACCATAGGACATAAGAAACGTTTAGTCTATATAAGATTTTAAAAGATCAGCTCACATGGAATGAACTCGGGCAAATCATTATTGGCGGGAGAACAAATACAGGATCGAATATCTCGTTGACTTGATATCTGATCTTCTCGCGTGAATTGGAAGAAAGCTCCTGTGGCAGGATGGAACAGGATCAAACAAGAACTTCAAACAATTAATTTCCCGAGAACTTTAATCCAGAATAAACAAAGATTAACGGAACTGGATAATATTCCAATGTCTCCTAGACCAGCATGTGAGTCCCTCTGGTCTTTCTTGCTCGACAGATTAAAGATGATAAGGTGAAGTACATTACGTTCAGTGCAGGATAATAAGAAAACCATACTTCGGCTTCAAAATGGATTAGTTTCTAATTTTTATTGAACTTTTTTATATGATTGTATTGTTGTAATTTAAAATTATTATAAAAACTATGTTATCTTTCTGTATACATGTGTTATTTCTTTTTAGATTTAATTAAAATAGTTTAATATTTTTTGTATTGAAATAAAATTTTCATATAGACATTTGGTTTTTATATCTATCAGTATAAATGAATATATTTTTTATTGAATAATGTCATTGGATCATGGAGCTAAGGAGCGCGGTCAATAAATATTCATTTGTGTTAAAAGAGCTTAACGTTATGGAGGCTTTCAAGTTCGCTTCAAGTTTCCTCAGTATAAATAAAAAAGAAATTGAAAAATTTATTTACAAGGGGATGATGCTTTTATCTGCATAAACCTATCGGAAAAATTCCCACCGAAAAACCGAGCCCTCCACTTAGCTATGTATGGCAACTTGATTTGGACTGAAATGATAAAATATATAAATCTTACAATGAGGGTTATCAATATATTCTTTTTGTGATAGGATGGTATATTCCAGATACTTAAGTGTTAAAGGTTTTAAGGGATAAAAAATCAAAGACTGTAGCTGCTGCAGTCAGAGAAATTATAAATGAAGATGACAGATCATCCTCAAAATGATGTGCGACAGTTGAAGGTACAGAATTTTTAGTAAGAAGTTTCAAAGAAATAGTTCAGAGTATGATATAGGGACTATACACACATTTTAAGTTAATAAAGCTGCAATAGTGGAAAAGAGTACAAAAGAACATATAAAAGAAAGAATGCATAGATATTTCACTAAGTAAGATGAATACATTTAAATATATAGCATATACTGCAAGACTTGCTATTCTTATAACAGGTCTTCTCATAGAACACTTAAAGAATACCCTCTAAGATGGTGAAAGACAAAACCTTCTGTACAGGGTTGCCTCGTTCGCAAATAAAAGATAACACAGGCATTAAGTTAGGAGATTATGTGAGAGTGTCTTGGTCAGATGAAAATTTCAGAAAAAGGTACGAAGCAGGATGGTCAAGAGAATTTTTTAAAGTAGATATCATTCGTGAATTTCCACTTGAGACAGGCTAAAATTTACATCTTGAGATTTAGATGGTGAAAAAATAAAAGGAGGGTCTATAAGCAGGAAATACAGAAAATCGGTTGATCATAAAGTCACGAGTATAAATAGAAAAAATATTAGGATCTAAAGGGAAAGGAAAATAAACAGTATCTTGTCAATGGGTAAGGTTACCGCGAAGTTTAATGTTATATAATGCCTAGTGCAAATTAAGAAACATTGATCAGTTTACTTTTTGAACATGGAGAGGAAGATCATTTCCTATTTAACTCTGCCATCATTGGCTTCTATGGACTATACCGGAAATACAAATATCAGACTATACAACCCAGTTTTTCTTGAATCTGTTGAGAATTCAATATACAGAGTATTATCATTCACACTTTAACATTGGTTCTGAATATTTAAAAATGTATAAACAATTAAAGCTAATATGCGACATTATCGTACATGTGAAAAAAACTATTCTTTTGAAAACTACTTATAAGTCGGGTCATTACCAAGTCGGCTACTGATGTGTTTCAGGGCCTTATAACAAAAATTTGAAACAAGTCAGTTATGTATAGATTTAGTGTTTCTTGTTAATAAATCCCCTAAAGAAAGATAACGCGTTAATCACCTTTAAAATCTCAAACTCTTGTGAAACTGAATGCTACAAAGTTTATTTATTTTCCATTCTGCAGCCTGGTTTTCGTAAATGTCATTACTCACATGCAGGACTCAATATTGAGAAATAACGATATCAAACCATCTCTAAAGGATCTAATACGTTATTTACCAACGATGGAAGAGTATGTTTCAAAAAATGACAGTTCATTACAATTTGTATGCATGCCTTCTAAGATTTTTAAGCATCCTGGTATGCGCCTATTTTATACAGATATTATAGACCATAAGTATGTAGGGAATACTAAAGCCTCTTTTGTTAAGAGTAGTTCATTTCCTAAAGGTCGTAAAGTTTAACTATTCCTAATGTTCACTACCTTACCGTGAGTAAGACCCAACTGATTCGTTCGTATTATTAAGATGACTGAAAGGTAATCCATACCCTCACAATTGGGCAGCAGTGTTAAAGTGGCACATAAGAAAAGTAAGCTCCGTAATAATAATAATAATGAAAGAGAAAAGAGTCTTCAGGGGTTCAAGATGGCAGAGAGGGCATGATTTAGGTGGATTTTTTTGCTTCGCTGTTCCGACGTGCTATCCCTTGTTTAAATCAGGAGGTAAATACATTCCTAAAAAAGCAGCGAGGACGGGTATAACACAATCCATCGAATATTATGGGGGGTTCGACCCTCGTAGTGCTGTAAAAACTCGGACGAGCCGATGTTCAGAATGAAAGTTGACGATGTCCAACGAAAATACGGCGTAAGATGAACTTGGTCAAGGTGTAGGTCGTAATAAAAACCTGTAAAGGAATAATAAAGGACCACTAAAGAAAAGTGTATTGATGTTTTGCTCTCTATAACAGTGATCGTGTAATTTTTTTTTTTACATAAATAATAATAACCAGCATCTATTCCGTATATAAGAAATGTTTAAACATATCTCTCATCATTAATACGTCAAGCGATTGTAGTAGCAAGATCATTTCCTCCATCCCTTCTAGCCCGACTGTTGTTAAGCGAATGGAGTATCTTCTGTGAATCCTACACAGATCAGTGTGAGTGAATCAAATTTTATTAGTATTAATCCCGTTTACGCAATCACAAATACAGATGTACCTCTCGATTCAACATCCCGCAACATTCTGACCAATATCTTGATCCTTCGAATGTGTTTTTATATCTAAAGACTAAGTTAGTAAACGAAGATGGTACAGATCTCACAGGAACCGATCACATATTATACACCGAACAATTTCCGTATATCATGTTTTCAATCAACTTGAGGTGGTTTTAAATGAAACATCTCTAGGAGCTTCAGCTGCAAGTTAACCTTACCGAAGTTACATCGAAACTTTTAACTAAATTATGTCAGATGAATGGTAAACAGTCCCCTTTGCAATCATCGGATATTAACAATTTCAAAGATGTAGAGAAACATAGGGACAAGGCCCACTAAATCTAAAATAACACTTACATTATATGGGACGTGGTAAGCGGTAATATATTCTCTTCAGGAAGACTTATTCTAGACACTCTGTGGACACCCGCATCAGGTTAACTAGATTACTCCTCAATTTGTGCTTAATGTTCAAAGCAACGCTACAGCAACAACTACCGCTCCCAAAACCTATTTTCAAATTACTGGATGCTTATCTTTATGTAGGTAAAAGTTAAATTATCTCCCTTTAAACATTGGAATCGAGAAATCTCTTTTGACGATACAGCAAAATACTTCCAATCACGAGAAATTGAGAACTAAAATTTAACACATTGATTTTTTTTATGCATTATATGTTACCAAAGATTATCGCGTATTAATATACTAAATCGTAATGGAGCTTACCTCAGAAGGTAAAAATTAGGGATTGTAGAACACGATGCCTATTCTGGAAATAAGGAAAGTCAGCCTTTAAAATTTACCCATTTCGGTCTTAGAAGGTTCAGTTTGCTGTGATGGTCAAACCATAGTTCTGTTTTGAAGTTCGCGTGATTATGAGAATGATATACGAAGGCTCAACAATTCTCATGTTCGCGTCCTTTTACGATTTATTTGCCAATACTGGAATCTTGCAGCGATTAACGGTAACAGGTGGTTGATCCTCAAGACTTATGCTGAAACGTATTCTATATGCCTACGAATCTCACGCTGAATCTTTCGTGTAATGCTTAATCATCTCAATTATCCTAAGAAAGGCACATAGGGTCTAAGTCT
>JABUQX010078861.1:40000-42500 GCA_015478945.1 Trachelipus rathkii
AAAGGTTTTTTTGCGGTAGACGCTATTTGTGACTTGCTTTCCTACTTAGATGTATTTGCTTGTAAAATATCCCTATACAATCGGTAAGTTATTGCTTTCTTGTTCTTTGAAAACACTTCTTGCTCCTGTTATTTAAATTTATTAATTTTAGTTACCCCTAGACAAATTGATTAATTAAACTTTATAACGATTATATTTGTTTATAGATTCCGCATTATATATTGGAAGCGACGTCCAAGGATGCTAAATTAAATCTAGTTTTGTAAATGGTATGATGTTTAGAGTTTTGTATATATTTTCAAAACATTGTTAAATTTGTTAAATTTGTTTTTAGGATTTTGAACTTTGTAAAATTGTACATTTTCGAATTTTATTATTATTATTTGATATTATATTTCTAGTTACTTCACCTGATGATGGAAACAGTATATTTTTCCGAAACGTTGTTTATAATTTTTGATTAAAGATGTCTATATGGAGGGCTCTAGTGTTGCTTTTCCTATTAAAACTAAAATTCCCAGCTCATAGAAACTGGATCAACACTATTCGTCATCACTATGGCCAAGCAACACTCAAGACTATCAGACACTACGAGGGCCTCTCCTTTAGACTAGGAAAGAGAAGACTGGACGTTGCTTTCTTAAACACTTGTACGTGATGGGCTGTTAAGTGAGGGGATGCGAATGTGGATGCATGTCAATTTAGGTGATGATCCGCAATGCGGATGTAGGATGTCATGTCCATCACTAATATATATATATATATATATATATATATTATATATATATATATATATATATATATATATAGCATATATATATATATATAGTATGATATATAGATATAAGATATATATATATATATATATATATAAAGAGCAGATATATATATATATATATATTTCATATATATTATTATTATTATTATATATATATATATAGTTATATATATATATATATATATATATATATATATATATATATATATATATATATATATATATATATATATATATATATATATATATATATATATATATATATATATATATATATATATATATGTATATATATATATATATATATATATATATATATATATATATATATATATATATATATATATATATATATATATATATATAATATATATATATATATATATATATATTTATATATATATATATATATATATATATATATATGAAATATATATATATATATATATATATATATATATATATATATATATATATATATATATATATATATATATATAGTATATATATATATATATATATAATTGTCTATTTATTTCATTAGTAAAAGAAGAGTAAAAAGAAACAAATAAAAAATATAAAGGAATAGGTAAAATCGAAAAAGGTAATTTTGAGTTTCTGAAAACAAACTTCAAAAAATTGAAACTATAAAATCATTCAGTTTGAGACTGAAACTTGTCTTCTTCCTAACAAAAAATCGTTTCACTTTTATTACAGCTTAAAAATACCAAAATTCAGCAAAACCGAATAAAGACTTTCAATAAATTTCATCGTAGTTTTTTTTTTCCTTTTTATATATACTTTTCCGTTTTATTTTCGTTCCCTTTTTTTGCTCTGAAAATCATTTAACGCCTTCCACTATCAGTCACGTCCCGTGAAGACTTTCTCTAAAAATTCAACACAACTATAGCAATAAAAACAACACAATGCACTCAATACTTACAAAATAATTAATTATATTTACATTTCTATATATATATATATATATATATATATATATATATATATATATATATATATATATATATATATATATATATATATATATATATATATATATATATATATATATATAGTGTATTTATATAACTGAGTCGAGGGTGGAGTCGGAGTCAACTCGGAGGGCTGATAGAGCAAACGATAAGGAATATTTATTGTTAAATAAGCTATGTTGTATGACGCTTCGTTTCAAAGTTACGGATGATGTAAGGTAAACCACGTGATGTTGTTTGACGCGTCGTTACTTGGTAACCGGAGATTTTGGGTATTCTAATGTTATGTATGTGTGCGTGCGTACATCTGTGTACTCCGAGGGTTGATAGAGGTAACAATAAGGATATTTTGTTAAACAACGTATGTGTTTTGACGTGAGGTTGTAAAGCAAACAATGGTAGCTTGTTATGAAATCATTTTATTGGGGAAAATTACAGGAGGTGTTCAAAGTGTCTGCCCTGTACCATTTTACACCGTTACATTGTGCAGCTACTGCTCGTTTGACCTACCGAACAGGCCCCTAACTGTGTCTACGTGATCAAACGCAGTCAATATTCGCTGAATCAGTTGTGTTGGGATTGGGTTAGCATTAAGAACACTTTTTACATTCTCTTAAAGAAAATAATCCAGGCGGTCGGAATGACCTTGCAGGCCACAGTAACAGGTCCCCTCTCCCATCCAGATTTGTTTTCACGCTGCGTAGACTTTGTTCAGATGCGCCCGTACTTG
>JABUQX010078862.1:0-44069 GCA_015478945.1 Trachelipus rathkii
AAATTATTTATAATTTACTAGAAATGAAATAGAATTAGAAGCATCAATCCATCAAACTAATATTATTATAATTATAACAGAAGATTTATTTATATTAGTGATTTTGATTAGGCTAGACATATTTTCAACACTAGCTAATATGTTACAAATAGTGTAGTAATAATTATAGAAATATATATTATTTTATAAAGTTTTAATTCTAAGGTGTATCTATATAATTATATATTATGTATGATAATAATGATAGTATCATAGTTATTATCTTCTTTACATATCATCATATAGATAACTTTTATAGTAATAAGTAATATATTAATATACACTAGTAATCAGGATAGTATTGAGTATACGATAAAATGTCAGTAGCTTTAATGAGCCCTATTACTATAGGTAAAATTTAAGAGTCATAATTATCATAAGTTAGTATAATATATATATATAAGTTATTCTCATATATTAATATACATTATATAATACAATATATAGTATAATATAATTAATATATATACTACTACTAATTATATATATAAATTATAGTGATATATTTATATATATTATTATATTGTAACGATAAATACTTTTTTATATTATGATATATTAATATATTTATTGCAAGTGCTCAGCGAGGGTTCTGACATACCTTACTACCCCACTATTATTCTAATATATAATTAATTTACAACGTCAATGTTAAAATAATGTTAGCAAACCTAACATTCTCACTTAAAGTGGTTTTATCAATACTAAGGTTCTCAATAAATCAAATCACTTAACACATCTAAAGTTCGACCGGCAAGACAATCACTCCATGAAGATTTTGAATATTATGAGCAAACAAATAATAACATATATATCTTAATTATTAATATAAATTATATATCCAGTATCATATTTCACCAACAATTAATAATATATAGAGTCAATATTTAATAGGTTCACTATTCTTATCGTATATATCCTATATTATTACCTTTTAATCCTCACTCTTACTATGCACAGGGTTTAACAACAAAAAAATCATCCTTACTTTTGCCACGTCCATTTTCTTATGTTTTAGCGTCTATCGAGATTAATAAAGACCATTGATGGGAAAAAGATTAGGGGCGCGTACCACTGACAGACGCTACGCACATAAAATTAGTTTGAAACTTGCAAGAGATCGTGAGTTTCCTATTCTAAAATCTATCTAAGTATATTTATATCTAATAGTAATGTGTATACATTCGTTTGGTGCTACCTGCTTTTTACAAATTAGTCAAACTTCTAATTTGACTTTTTGTATACATATCCTAGGCAGAGCATATACAAATTACGACACTCACAAATGCCTCAAAATTTACTAGGAGAGGGTATTAACTATTCACATAATTAATGTTTATTAAGTTACGTCTCTAGACGTATATTTCTAATTATATGGAAGGATCACACAAACTTAATGTGTCTACCAACTTCTTTTTTCGCTTTAGAGATACTTCACACTAATACTAATAAATTATATTATGAGAGGTGATGTAGTGTGCAATATCATACATCATGTGTGATATCTTATTTTACATTTTTCATTTATCGCTATACAAATATTTAAACTCGTCATCTGATGAATACTCAAATCGACAATGCGACGCGTGCGAATATCCACAGTACCGGTAATTATAAGTAGCGTCTCTTATTTACACAAAGCCGTAGAGAATGCAACCTCCGCAACGTTAAGACTATATCATTACGGTGAATGCAACTAATTATAGGTACTATATATAATTATAAAGGACACGATTTACGATATCGCTTAGTTCACCGAGGAATTTACCGAAACTTAGTCCCCAGTATGCGGACGCATTGTCAGTGATCCTATAACTAGTCGGCTGCTAACCGGCGGATTATTTAATAGCGCTGTACCTCCATGAGACAATATGCAATACAATATAACTTTATTATTGTATGGAGGCAACCTATTTTTTAAAAGTCTCTTTATCTAGTCTATTGCTCAGTTAAGAAAAGACATCCACATATTATAACCGTTGTTCTGAGAATTAATAATTTACTTTACCAGCTTTGTACTGCCCTGCGGAAATAATCTTAAAGATAATCTTACTTATGAGTTTATTTACGCTTCTAACATGATAAACCTTGAGACTATTTTTTGACTTCATGATTATTATCCATAACTTTTCATCAGTCTTCTTTGTCGTATGACAGTATCGAAGAAAGCGATCTGACCTTACTTTTTTTTAAAAATTTCAAACTATAATGAAATCTTTTATTTTATCATCAGTTTATGTGATCTAAATTAGCGTAGTATCAATTATATTCTCCGCGTTGGTTCCTTTCCTTCCCTTTACAATAATGAAGCATAATATACTATAGTATTATATTATATAATATATATATAATAAAAATATATATTATATATATATATAATATATATATAATAAATATATATAATCATAATATATATATATAATATATAAATACTATATATGTATATTAAATAATATATATATAATATGTTAATATATATTATATATAGTATAGTTGTATATAAGTATATATATAATATATATAAAATATAATATAATATTAATAATATATAATATATAATATTTTAGGGTTATACCGATACACTATAAGAGAAAGAGATGAGTACCTGATACCAGTAACCGATTAACTTATCTAATTGTTTTAGGGGCTCAGATACCTAGATTATATACGATATAACCGAGATATTATCACGATCGGTTTAAATTAATATAATAAGTAACAACAGTAAATAGATCCTGGAAACAAACAAAACATGTTTTAGTTTTTTTTTTTTATTTCTTTTTTTTTTTTTTTTTTTAAAAAAAAAAAAAAATAAAAAAATGAGTATTATAGGCTCTAACAAAACCATAGTATTTCTATTTTAAAAAAACTGGTGTGTGTTGCTGCTAGGGGTATCAACGGCAAGATTGCATTCAGTCCCTGTAACACAAACTTAGCGTGCATTTATTATTCAATTGTTTTGAGCTAAAAATGGAGAAATGTTTCGTGTATTAACTGTCGGAGTTTTTTTAGCATACATTTTTTTAAAATTTATTGATTTTGAAATTTAGGTATTTTAGTGTTGATAAGCAATAATACATCTCTGATTGTCAACACCTTTGTGTGTGTGTGTGTGTGTGTGTGTGTGTGTTGTGTGTGTGTGTGTGTGGTGGTGTGTGTGTGTGTAAGTTGTCAATTTTTTTTTTTTTTTTTTTTCTTTTTTTGCTGTGAATGATTGGTTGTGTTTAATGGCAGATGTGAGTGGGAGTGGACTTTCTATTGACCTTCATTAACATCGCGTTGCTCACACTCTAGCTTGAATCCGTGGAATATCTATCTCTCCTAACCTTTTCAAGAATTGCCAATCTTTTGCTCTTGCGTCTGAGGGGACACGTAGACACTACGCTTAAGAATCCATAATCTAAACTCGTTTGTAATTATTCCAACTGATTAACTTATTTCATTAATTTCCTTCTGAATGAGTAGAAGTATATGCCTTATGTAAAGTGCACAATATTAAAAACCTGACTTAAACCAGCTGTAGACACTATCATAGAGATCAGACTGTATGTCAGGCGGCTGATGTGTAAGAAGCGGAAGTATGGAAACAATACATCGAGATCTATTTTCTCGAAAATCTCGAATCTTTTTCTGAATCGTTACTTATCGTCGAGTTAGTGTTCTGAATGCTTAAAATTCTTTTATTCCTTCTACACTAACAATAATTTCATATCTGCTACTTTTTCCAAACAGAAAGAGCATTGTCTATGTTAGTTATAGTTTCGATCCTTGACAGTCCTTATAGTTGTTGGAGATTCGCAAGTATTACTTAAGAGGATAATGAAGTACTTTATTACTTTTCTCTCGTAGTTAGTGCCGATTTATATTATTTAGGCTCGCTCGATAATATATCTAGTAGACAGTGTTACTATCTCACAGCATCTCTTATTTCAATTTAGTAGCCCCGTACGATGTGGGAAGGTCAATGTCGTTCAGCTATTGTTTCTATCTTATGATATATTGCTGAGCGATACGGTAGTTAATTCGAGTTATGATCAGTTAATTTCTTGGCACCAAATAGTGTGTATACTTCGATTGATATGATGATATATTTTACCAATTTCGGAGTAGATTGATTCAGCTACAGGTTAGAAGGCATGGTTTTAAGGATCGAGAGATATACATAGTGATTTAGTTATTTAGGTGATTGTAGAATAAGTCTTCAATGTTAATGCAGCTAATTTAGATATATTAACGAAGCACTTGTATATATGGCTGGGAAGTTTCTTCTCCATCATTTCCCGAGGGAAGATTCCGCAAAGTGGAGGAAGGCCGCGAATTATTTAGTTCCCACATGCTACTGTAACTATAGCTAATAGATTAGAACTGGAAATGCTAAGAACTGGACATTCCGCGGTGGGACGAATCGCTTCCGCCCTATGTTGAATACCAGGGGATTTTTTGAAAACTGACATTTTGACCTGATTATTTTTCAAGATCGCGAACCAGATTCCTTCTATAATATAAAGTCGTGTACATAGTCCTTTCGCGGTCCTAATTAACGGATAAAGTCTGCCAGTTTAACCGGTTATCGTCTCTTAATTTATTATGATCTTTTTCCTCAAGCAGCCATTTCCATCTCTGCCAATGGAGGTGAGTAAACTTTCTGACAGTAACCGTCTTAGTAAATCGTCACCGATTGGGCTTTGCAAATCGCTTCTCGTGCTAATCTATATTACATGGAGTGACTGCTTATGACTCTTAAAACGGTAGTACAGGCTTTCTGCGCCGATAAGGTGGAAGCTGTAAATCCTGATGGGAAATGAGCAGCGCTCATTCCTATCTTCGAACTAAAATCTTCTCCTCCTCGAAAGAATCCACAGTATCGATCTCATGTGTTGTTCTTCTAAGGTGAGAGGAGTGAGTAAATTCTGGGCGCGAGGAAAAATCCTCCGAGTTCTTTCTACTCTATCTACTTACGAGAAATTTCCATTCAGTATTTCGGGAAGTTGGATATGGTCAAGAAATAATATAATTCAGAACGAGCAAATCGGAGCTTTCAGTAGAAGATAAGACGTGAACGGTGATCTCAATTGGTTACTACTGACAAACATTTCTTGTCTTGGCATGCTTGACAAAAACCATCAATTACAACTGTAAATCTGCTTTGCTGCCGTCTGAGTTGCTCTGATGGCTTCTGTTGCTATAATAACTACATCACCTGAAAAGTGCAATCTCTTTGGACAATCCTTTTTATCCTGTTTGCATTGTCACTGCTATCCCTTCCTTCTCCTGCCTCCCTAGCATGTTCTAATGTGCCTTTGACTGTGATTGCACAGTCTGATCGAATTAGTGATTGATAGGGCCGTTCGTGGAGTATCTTTTGCGACTGTCGATGGTCTCTATATTGTTGACTATATTTGTTATCGCTTCGAAGTCAATTGTATTGTAGACATAATTTCTACAGTATGCCAAATGTGACAGACAGGGGTGATGGCGCTTTTAGCGAAGAAAGTATTGTATACTTTTTTATGTTTTTATTAGATTTAATTTAACTGTTATATAGTTTTGTTGAAATTTTGTTAATCTACTCGGCTGGCTTTTACAAATCTATCTCGCAACTAGAAAATAGTGTAGTTTGGATTTACGAGGTATTATAAGTTAAAGGATCTTAAGTTACGTATCTGTTAGAGTTCTACTAATAGATTTAATTTTTTTTTAAAATTATTGATATAAAGGGTTGATAGCATCTTGTTAATGTGACGAATTAAGAGTTCATTTTTGATTCTTGAGTACTTTGTTATTGTCGCTTGACTATTATTTCGGTAAGTTATTCGATTAGTGATATTTTGAGATCTTTTTAATCAAGTAAAAATCGGTGTGGTTCGCGTGATCGCATGGGAAATCGATGATGCGATGTTAAACACATACGCACTCCACATGATAAAGATAGACAAATGTAATAAACACCTGAGATCTATGAGACTTTAGGAAGAGGTTGCGGCGCGGATTTGATATTATTTGCCTCATCACCGGACGTTATTGAGGAAAAAAAGTGTGCTTCTTGAGCGAGCGCCGGGTCCCTCGTTTCAGGCCAATTTCTCCCTAGTGACCTCAAATATTAGCAACTTCCCTTTAATCTTATTAATTCGAATGCTCTGCATGATTCTATTCTATTCCAAAACCTTTTGGTATACCACTTGCATGGATGTCTTTCTTCTAACTATTGCTCTATTCAATACTAGTTCTCTCAACCTTGAATTCTATCTATTAGATGATCTATGGTTTCTTATTGGGTCGATGAAAAGCGGCGCTTTCGTCAACCCTTAATTTAATAAGGTCAGTCTTGCTGAAAGAGTCATAATTTATGCCTTCAGTATTTTGTTCCCCGATCACCAGTATGAGTTTTCGTATTGTTTATCGAGTGCGTATGGTGGGCCGATCGTCGCGTTGTATCGTGACTTTCCATATATTGGGCATTTTCTGTTAGTTTTGGCGTGTTAAGGGCGTAGCTGTAGTCCCGCTCATGTTGGTGTCTATTCATGTACGACCATTCGAACAAATTGCATATCATCTCCATCGTCGTTCTGATTGTCCCATTCGTTAGCCCTCATTTCCTCCTGCTCCTTCCCATTGGGCCCATCCCAATGCCCAGGCGGTTTGCACAAGGTCATTTATCAAATTGACAAATGCCCGGTAAGCGTCAGCATTGAAAATGAGTCCATTGCAATCCAAACGAGTAAAATTATTAGTATTTGCCTGCTCATCATCATTTCAAATTAGTCGGGGAAAAGTTTTCCGGACTGACCCTATTTTAAACGAAGCAAATATTGTCCTGTTGAAATCATCAATTATATCGTCGGAAGTTTTTTTCGGACGCCTATTTAATACGAAAGATTTTGTCTGTTTCATGCATCTGTTTATATGTCGGGTTGTTTTTTCGCCGGTACATCTTGGCGATCGTAGCGAGCGTAGCGAGCCCACCGGCATGGTGTTCTCTGCCCTGTTTTGTCTTGGTGAACGTCGCGAGCGTAGCGAGCGGAGTGAAGCCCCAGCCACTCAATCGCACGGCGTACCCCGTTGCTCAATGGGAAGCTTGCTCCGGTTAGGAGCAAAGATGCGTAGCATCGGTTGCTGTTTTTTGTAATAAAATATACCTTAAAGGATACATATATATGCATAATATAATATTAATAACTTTTTGATGTTTGTGTTTATTTAAAAATATTTCATTTCCCATAGTTTTCAAATTCTATTAAACAAATTTATGCTACTACTTTTATGTTTTAATCAATGATTACAATTTACAAAGAAGATTCTTTAATACCTTGAATTAATATAACGAATAAAAATTAATGAAAGAAGAAGACCATTCAATTGGTTGAACAAGTTAAAAAAAAAAAACTATTACTACAAACATGACTATAATTAAAATTAACTGCCTTTTAAGATAAGGATATCCATCAATTTACTCAAATTTCAATAAATCAGACTGTAAATTGTGATGCAAAAACATTAAGCTTTCAACTAGTATCCTGGCGAGAGCTTGTTCCTATTTTGGGGTGTTTACATTTACCTACCTACCTTACACTAACTAAATACGCTCTCTCCCTCGATGGATGAAGGGAGGTGCTGATAGATATTTTGCCTGCAATGGAACAACTGATAATAATGAAAACCTTGGCCCATTTTCATTCCAAGACCGCATGAAAGGATTTCTCGTTCTGATAAGGCAGTCATCTCATGTTTCTGTAAGCCCCGAACTCTCTCGTTTCAAACAGACTGCAAAATTTGAAATTATCTTTGCTCCTTTGAATTATCTGTCTCTTCAGTTTTACGATGAGGTTCCCTGGTGTGATTCCTTTAAGGTGAATGAGATGTCAATGCAAATTTCGGCCATGAACATTTATCAAAATCTAACATATCCAATCCTCATCTTCAGTTAGGTTTATTTTGCTGAAAAGCCCACCATACGTCACTATAGGTGTTGTTTGACAGGGGTTGCAGATAAAGCGGCTTCCCACTTCTGTCTCTTTTTTGTTTTTTTTTTTTTTTTTTGTCAAGCGGGCAAACTCCTCGGTGATGCTATTTTAATGCATTCTAGAAGTGGTTTCAACCGTCGGAGGTTGCCCTTCTTGTGGGGTTTCAGCAAGTTTAAGGAATTCCTTATTTAGAACCTTTAATTTTATTTTTTTTTACATTGTCCTAGCGCTCAAGGGCAGAAATCTTATTCAAGGAGTGGATTATAGAACGCCTCAAAACTCATCTAACTCAAATTTTTCAGTTGAACTCCGATTTGGCTTTAAAGTGAGGTTAAGTCTAAATTTGGAGGAAAGACACAGATGAATGGATTAAGAAAATTCCGCAGCATGATACATAGCGTAGCAGGAAAGAAAAGAAGCACCGCACAACGAACCAGTCTGGAGTTACTTACATCAACCGAAAACTCATGTGCCGACACAGCACCCCTTGTGCTCAACGAGGCAGTCGAAAAGGTGGTGTACGGCGAAGTGGATGAGTCCTCGAGCCACTGCCTCTAACAGTACTATTACGATAAAGGCAATAACGCACTAACTCTCGTCACAAACATAAAATATAAAAAAGTCAAGTGGAAGGTAAAGAGCACTTTGTAACTTTATACCTCTTTTGACCTTGGACTCGACTCTATCCAAAAGGAGGATGATACTAGAGCCCTTCCCCCAGATTCGATATAGAGCAGTATGCATACAATGGGGCGGATGAGACCCGTATTAGGTGGAATGTAACTGAGAAGAGATAAAAAAAAGTCGCGTAGTCTAAACAAAACAAGCTCCCAGTTTCCTTTGAGGCCGCCTAGCAACTCACTGTGATGAGTTTTTCAAAAACATTTTTTGCTTTCTGTTAAGCCAAGGTGTTATACTGCTCAACAGGAGAGACGAAGAACCGTCAAAAGAGATAGTTAGGTTAGACAATGTGTCTAGAGAGAGAGAGTCACAGTTGGATTTAAAAGAAATTAATATCTTCACAGAGGGGCGGGCAACTGAAACGAACCAACGCTGAAATGTCTCTCTTCAGATGCACGAGATATAGAAATCGGAAAGATTAGAAAAAGAGTGCAATTTTGAATAAAAGAGGAGCAAATTGATATATTGTAAGATAATTTGAAGAATGAAGATGGTCAATTGCTCAGTATCGACATTGATAGTGATAGAGTAGATGTGTGCAGGTGAGCGAGTAAATCGTATGCTGATGAAACAGGAAGAAATTAGAGATAAACACAGGAACGCCTGAGGAACAGCCACTATTGACTAGTATAAAGAATCGCCCCCTATCTGTAAAACCAGCCTGAACATTTGAGCGATTTGAAAGTAAAGCTTAACATAAGTAAGTCAAAGAGAAGAAGGAACCAAAAGAGGGAAGTCTTGGAGACAGTGGCGCGTGCCGATTTTACTTCCGTCCAAATGCTTTGGTAATGTGAATGTTTAGGTATCTGGTAATAGGCTTCTGTTAAATAGGAATCTGTTAAATAGGAATATGTTAATAGAAATCTGTTAAATAGGAATCTGATAAATAGGAATCTGGTAATAGGAATCTGGAGTAACTCGGAATCTGGTAATTTTGGTAAATTTATCGCAGAACAGAAGGGAAAGACATTCCAGATGATCAAGCAGTCGAGAGTGAAGAAGAGTTAATCAAAAATCTAGACAGAACATACAAGTGAGCGCGATATAGGCGCGATAGTTAGAAGATCAGCAGCACATCATTTCGTGTAATCTAGCGTTTTGACTCTAGCGGCTTCCAACACTGAGTCCTGAGAAAGTGATCTAGTATTCGTAGAACATTTAATTGAGATAGAAAAAATGGTGTGAAGGTCGTTAGTGGGTATGTTGGCGTAGGTGAGTGGTCCACACGTGAAGCACACTTCTCAAAAACTCGGAGGAGGAGAAAATACCGTCATCGCGTCTTCATGCATCGTCACTTCCTTACAAAGGTAAAACATTTATTGAAGAATTTTACAGGACTCAGATGCACGCCGATCAAATTACCAATTGAACCGATGCAATAGTCATAGCACATCACCATGAAGGAGGAGAGAAGAAGGAGGAAGCGATGGCATAACTTATGAAATGCGTCCCGGTTTAGGAATTCAGCAGAAATAAGAGGCTCACATCCCCGCCAAGAAGTGATTATCCTTCCAGCTAATGGAGTATAGTCGAGAACACGAATCATCTGAGAACGAAATAAGAGTGAGAAAGAATTATTACAGAAGCTGGTTTTGCGAGATGGTTTTTGGTGCAGAAGAGACCTAATAGAGTATTAATGTCAGGCTGAGGAAAGAAAACCAAGGAGTCAGATCGAGCTTTCCTACTTAAATGAAAAGCCCGCACACACACTTTTGGACTCGGTCGCTAGAGACTACCCAGCACAATCGATGTTCTACACTGAATAAAATGTGCAAAGTGAATTAGCTATTAATCTGGAGTGAGAATATGTTTTGTTCAACGACCCTGTGCGATTGCAGATTTAATAAGAGATAATGTCGAGTTCCTTGCCTAAGTGGACCGAGGGAAAGCGCCACTACATGAATCCATACGATTCTGCAGGAGAAAAAAGATTAGTCGTAGAAGAATATGAACCTGACACCTTATTACGTGAGCGCCATTTATACGAATCTCATCAATTCCCACTGTTATCAGAGCAGAAATCATGATAGTCGTCTAAAGCAATCAACAACGCACGTTGCGATCTACTTCAAATTATATCGTTACCGATAGAATCAACGACAATCGCCCACAATTTGGCACCGACTTCAATAGCCGGAGAAGATACCCGCATAGGGAGCAGCGATGTGCGAGATGTTGGATGTAAAAAACATGTAAATTAAAAATTAAGTGATATATGAGTGTGTGGCTTCAGTATTTTCACCAGATCTAATGCTGCTGACGGTGGATGGTGATTATTAGATACGTAAACGGAGAGGAACTAGTGACGAAACATAGTATATGTGCAAAGGGAATCGCGGTTGGGAGACGATCCTCGGAATGTGTAGTAGGTCCTTCAAATGTTAATACGATGCTGTCCAGACTCGTAAGAATAACTGTGAAACTGATTCGTCTCCCTCTAACTAAGATCAGATACGAGAAAACACGCTATACATGAATTATCACAGGTTTTGTGTACATAATTGTTGAAGAAAGTCCCCATGAAATAGGGACTGCTCAGATTCTTTGTGAGCTGATGGATGAGAAGTATACTACACAGTCTCGAAGAAGTAGGTAAGTGTTTGGAGAACAATTAAGCAGAAGCATTAAAATAATGTGTTATAGTAGAGAAGCGATTAGATTGAAGATTAATTAAGCAGCGAGAAACATAAATTAGAATTCGAGATTCCTCATGAGAAAAGCGGTATAGGAGAATTTTTTATGATTTCCAAAGGCGACATTGGACTCCGACGATCCTTCAACAACGAAATTGATTAAAGGATAGAGTGTTATAGTTGGATAGTATAATCAAGTTGTAAGGATAACTTATTAGCATGTCCCATTACTGGGATCGTCACCATAGTAGCATAAAATTAGGTTTAGAGTTAGAGAGGTATATTCCTATGGTGCATGATGTTAAGAGTTGCATAGCGCATAGTATGTATTGGTAAATGTCAAAAGTAAAGCCACGCCTGTCAATCTCTATTCATAAAGCACTGCGACGACCAAGAGGCGCACAGTGAGCTTCAAAATTCACAAAATAAAAAAGAGACAGAAACAAACATTTTGCAGTATCAAAATACCAAAGAGAAATAGGAAAATTTATTCGTATCGATTCGGGCCAGTCATCATATTTATCCAAGTAAATATTTCTTAAAAACGATAAAACCTCTGAATTACAAGCTAAATTCTAAAAAGTATGAATAAGGTTCAGTAAAGTGTTAAAAAAACCCTCACTGCATCTCTCAGACGACATTTTCATAGGTTAAGGACGCGAAAATTGCGTACAATAATAAATTATAAAAAAGGTGAGTACTATGATAGCTAAAAGGGATTAAAGATTAAATCTCTGTACAAATTATAAATATCGGCCACTGTCCAAATAGGTAAATTTGACGCTAAAGACCAAAGTTGGAGAAAACGCTAAAAATAGTTAAAAAGGAAACGAGGAAAAAACAAACTCAGCACTAAGCTTATCTATATCTGAGACTAGATTAATATATATGGAATCATACTCATAAAAGATCTCAATCAAATTTTTTCACTCCCAAAAGTAAAGAGTCAGATCGGCCCTAATTAACTACGGCCTATACTTTAACCGATAGCGATACTTATCAAAATCCGAATAGATCCCGATCCGAGAGTCACCGAATACACTATCGTATACAACACGATTCCCTATATAATATAATAATATAATATATAGATAATATATTGTTATATATATACATATATGTGTATATAAATAATATAATAAATAAGATAAGTAGATATACGTAGTATATAAGGCGGGCTATATTAGTAAGAGGTATTAGTAGTAAGATATATTAATTGTAATAACTATATATATCATAGATATAGGTAATCATATTATATATTATAATTATACGTATTAATAAATTATAAACAATATATATATTATTGGACAAAGCTGGAACACAAACAGATCTTGAATTTAAATAACGGTTTAGGCATTATAGTGTTTGGATGAAAAGGGACAATGTATGATGCAATGTTAGTAAGTAAAAGTTGTGAAGGCAAGGAAAGTGTTATGGAGCAAATTAAAGTCCTAGGGGAGTCAAAGGACACTCTTGAGAGTTTGTGTAGTCTTTACCATGAGGTGAACTTTACGTGGTGGTGGCTGCTGCGGTTGTGTTAATGTATACGAGGTAAAACTGTAAAATTGTGATCTGGAATCGGGACATACTATGACAGTCTAAAGGTACATTTGTCACTTCCCGATTGGACTGATCTCTTAGTGGCGTGTCTAGGTGTGAGAAATGAATAATGAGGAATAAACGCATCAGGGAGTTGTTCGGTGCTGAATAAGAGGTGTAAATTAACAGAATTAATAGAACTTCTAGCATATGATCTTGGTAATTGAATTGCAATGGATGATTATTTTGATCTGATAAAGGTGATGTAATAACGTATGAGTGTGCTGGGAATACGAACCGTTGGGAGCCAAAGTAATATTGGATTGAGCACGTAAAGGATGCCTGAGAGGATGAAGGAATGTGAGTTGGCAGAGGTGTTAGAAAAGAGGTGCACTTAATATGAGCGTGATGGCAGGGCAAGTCCTTGTGAGGGCGGTAGGTTTGTGCCCACGCTATGACCACAAGGGATAGGCCTCATACACTTGACGCACGAGTAGCCATAATAGTACGATGGTCAGATCCGTGGCGCAGTCCCCGTGAAGCATTCAGCACCGTTGGACTTAGCCTATGTCTAACGAAATATAAATTTGGTTGGACATGATTTCAAAATGTGCCCCAGACTCAACAATCAATTGTTGACAGTTTTTTGTTTCCAGTGAGGCTCCATGTTCTTCAATATTTTGCGACGATTACCTATCTATATAACATGCTGTTTGAACATGCTGTGAACGTGAACATTTCTTTGCTTCAGGTCCTTTGCCCTGGTCCAGAATTTTTTTTTTTTTTTTTTTTTTTTTTTTTTTTTTCTTTTTTTAAAATGCAATATATATATAGGCTAAGATGTTAATGAAAATTTGAAAAGCAAAAATAATTGATAGTGGATTAATTGATAAAAAAAAGCTTTAATATTTATAATTACAAAACAATGGTTTCTAATAAAACAAAAATATACAAATAAGAATCCATTAATACAGTTGGTTAAAACCCAAAAAATAGGAAAAGTTTCTTTTTGACCAATAATCTAGCAGCCCTTGTAAAACGTCACAGCGTCGCTAGACTTACTAGATGCTAGGCCTATTCCTAGATCATCGAAATACTCCCCTCTAAAGTCAGGTGTCTAACTACTTTCAGGAATCCTTCAATACTGGCCCCAGTGATTGGTGAAAGTGCTCCTGCACCCCCAGTTGAAGGTTTTTCACAAACACTAACTTCTCGCAAGGCGGGGAGCATCGGGCATTCCAGAAACCACTCCCCCAAAACCCTGCTCGTCTGAAAAGGAGCTTGAAGGTAAATTTGGTGATAGATGGTGAGAAGAGAATGACTGAAATGAGTAAATTTATTTTACAAGTAAGTGCACTACAATAGCCGGAAGTTGGAGCGAGGATGGAGCCACGATCTGAATTTTGGGCTCATCCCATATTGAGCCAACTGAAAGTTTGTTTATATACGTTCAATAGGACAACAGATTCCGAATTGGGGCTTCAAATAGACCCCCCAAATTAATTTTGAGGATCAACCTCTCAAAATGAGTGTTAGGTCCCCTTTGATGGGGGTACCCAGAATCTGAAAATAAGAAAGAAAAGCACATGAGCCTGAAGGGCAAGAGATAAGAGGACCAAGGAAAAAGAGGACAAAAGGAAAAAGGAGAGGAGAAGTACATGAAAGCGGAAGCACATGAGTCGGACCGATCTGGGGAAATGCAGGAAGAAAAAAAGCAGACGTGCTTTGCCGAAAAGATGAAGAAGAAAATGTAAAATCTTGCGTGCTGATCAAAGGAGTCATTGAGTTCGGTACAGCAACCGAAGTGGGCCATGTGGTGCCGTGCCGGGGCTGGTGGTGTGCCGGTGCATAGGGCCGGTGCAGTGCCTGATTATATATCATTTAGTTAGCTACCTAATAATAATTTGTTTTTGATATCCAATTTTATTTTTGTAAGTGGAATACTCAACCATGAAAACATAAAATATGAACCTTGCCTAGTAGTATATGACATGCAACACTCGCAACTCAAATATGCTAATACATTAAAAATAAACAAACAACTAAAATCGAGGGAGCTTTAATTGAACTCGAATATTTTAAACTCAAAACATTCCCTTTGTGATTGTTCACAAATTGTTAATAAAAAAAGAATTATCAAAAGAGAACATCATCTAAAAACATTGTCAACATATAATGTTGCCATAGGCATCCTGAAGTAACTTCAGATAAAAAAAAGGAAAAAAAAAAAAATGAAATGATTTCCTCAAAAAACTATTACGCGATTTGAAAACCACTAAAATTAACATCTAAGACCATTATTTACTCATATAAATGTATTACAAATTAAAACATTTTTATGCCTTGGTATTTTACTGGATGTGGCTGGCAGCAACGGCAAGGGGAATTTTTCCTGTAACACAGCAAGAATCTCACTAAAGGTATAAAGGGGTGCAGTAAGACTAGGCTTTCTTTTCTACTTAAACATCACTATTATTCTTCTCTTCTACTAACTTTCTGTTTCCAAGCATGTTCCACCTTCCCACTTGTGAATAATTTAATTGTTACATATAGATAATTATGTATAATTATATATAATATATATAAATATATATATATTGATATAATAATATAATATATATATATAATAATAATATATATAATATATATATATATATTATTTATAATATGTGTTGATTGGTTAGTTGTTTGGGTGTGTTTTTTATTTATGTGTGAGGTTATAAGTTTATATAATAATATATAAAGGTAGTTATAAATGTATAATAATTATTAATAAATCTATATATATATATATATTTGTTTATAATATAATTATTATAATAAATAATATAATAATATATATATATATAATAATATATATAATATATATATGATAACTAAGCAATTACTCAAACGAGCTTTGCAATTTGTAATCCTAATCTATCCAAGTCGTATATCTATATCTATCTAACAATATATAATAATACACATATACGAATTTTGTTCTGCTCTTTGTGTCCAAATACGAAAGTAGTTCCCAATCAATAATAAAATTATATATGATAATATAGAAATAAGGTATGGAATTTGTAATCAGTATAAAACAGTAAATTCAATACGTCTAATACTTATTCACTATGTCGAATAATGTAATAGATTAAAGAAACAATAAATGATAATCATATGATTGATAATTAAGTCTCTCCTCTTTCCTGGATCATCTGACAGCTTCAATTCTGGATGCTCTAACGACTCTTATCTAATTTCTCTGAATACTTCTAAGACTCTTCTATCTTGTTATTTGTAATGGTTCACTATCTATTTTATATTGATTACTTTATTTTAATATGATTAATTAATCTTAATTAATCTAAAAAACACCAACTTTGCAACTGAAACAAAAGACAAATCTATGATGCAGTCAGGGCAACTGAGATGATACATATCATCGTCTGCTTCAATCTACTCAATATTATACCACTCCTTCTCTCATCGTCAATCTCCCCTAATTCTTTTCTTCAAACACTGAAAACATATTATCACACAAGTCTCTCTCATTCTACTTAGTATATCATTATTACCGTACATTTCTCCTTTCCATCAAATTCCCAATGTTATTCCTTCACAACAGAATTCCATCATCTGTACACATCTCATGTCTTTCAACTTTACATTTTATACTTCATTTGTCCTTTTTCCCGATAATCTCTTCATGCATTCATCACACAATTCCGTACATTATATCACTATCAGATTACTTAACTCGTGTCTTGTTAAAAATTTTCCCTTTTGGTGAATTCCTCACTTCTTCTTCACCACACAATACTATCTATTTCCAATCCTACTGTCTATCTATTATAAGGTATGACCTGCATTGTATCTTTCCACTTCCTGTTGTCTCTCACTAACTGGATATTGTTTTCACATGTTTACTCTTGTCACTCTCTTTCTTATTTCTTTTATTCTTGTTCACTCTTAACCTTTTCCGTCCTAACCCCTTTTTTCTCCCTTTTATTAGAGATGCAATTTTCTCTGTCCTGATATCTAATTCTTTGCTGGTCACTATCCGTTTTCGTGTGGTTTAATAACCTATCACTTCACTCTCATCACTGGTACATCAGCTCCTTTATTCAAAAGTTCATCTATCAGTTTCTTCCTTTTTCTTCTCCATGCCACCTCTTCATTTTCTTTCTACAACTGTCTCTGTCACCCGGTACTGGATTTAAAAAGTTAATGCTTTCTTGTCTTCCAATCTTTCTATTTGTTCCCTTTTTTCGTTCCACCACGATCATTTTCCTCCGCCATGTAACGACACATTCATGCACTTCTCTTATATTTCCCCTTCCAACGCTTGTCTGCACACAGCATTGATGCATATCTTTCTCCACATCGAAAAACAAAAATATTTGATCTCAACAATCTTCGCTATATGGCAATCCTCTACTTGAACCATACTCATACCACCCAGACAGACATGTCACCATGTTCTTCCCTCCACATTTATTAACATTTAATCCTTCTTTCTTTATTCCATTTCAACCTCTTGTTCAACACTTGCAACAACGTCCTTAAGTTTGTCGCAATGAGATCCGATATTCCTTAAATGCTTAACGAGCTTGATTCTCGTTTTCATTTCTAACTTGCTTCGTATTTAAATTTTAAAAAGACCTGATTTTTATTCTATTAATTATTTCCAGTTTTCATTTTGATCATTCACAATTTTTTCTCTTTTTTTCTTCTCCTTTTCCTCCTTCATTTTTACATATTCTTCAACAGATTCTAATACTTATTTTGCTTCTGATATTCTGTATTTCTCTCAATGTGTCAACCTTTCCCCAACCCTCATCCAAATTATAGTTCTGTTTCCTCCATGTTTTTTTTAGAGTCTTTTTGCTACATTATATAAATTAGATATTTCCTCCCACCTTATACCATTTTTGCTTACACTGTACGTCAAGGTTGAGAACGTGTTGCTTAACACACACGTACTTTTCACACCTCACCACAGTTTCTGCAAAACTCTCTTCCTCTCCTTCTATCAAATTTTTAAACGACCATCACAAGAACTACTGTTAAAAATCCTCTCTACACTTTTATTCTACAGCAACAACTCATATCTAATTTATGCTCGATTTAAAAATCAAACCTTCACCCTCCCTCATTTTGAAACTCACACTCATTAGTGATATCAATGTCAATTTCCATTCGCTTATCAAACCCCCTAAATATATGGTCTTATAATCTAATCCCTGTTTTTTTCACACGTTTTCATTAAATCTTCCGCATCACGTCACCTTCTTCTCCATCTTCTCGTAACTCTTCTTTCGTTTCCTGAAAATTGACGATTGAACCTTTTTGAGTCACATTCTTCGCCCCCTTTGTATTTATTTATTTCTCATGCATCACCGCTCACATTTTGTAACCCTTTTACTAAGCAGAGTTGCGCAACCTGATTTTAACGACTAAAATCAATTAAGACCCAAACGACTTGCAATTTGGTAATAGTCCTATCCTATCCCCTAGTACCGTATTTCCTAATTTCTATCTACTTAATCAATAATAAATAGCACCATAGTAGAATCGTTACCTTTATTTGACTATCAAAAAATTGGTGTTTGTCCAATTAGAATTAGTTTCCCAACAATAAAATTAAAGTTATATATAGAAGTGGATATAATAATAAAGTTAAGGTAAATATTAGTAATGTTCATACGTATATGAACAGTAAAGTCCTAATCACGGTGCTAAATATCTTCTATGCTCGACGTTCTGAAATATAAGATAGACTATAGAAGTCGAAACGAATGAAATGAGATGATCATATGATGATGATGAATTATGTCTCTCTCCTTTGCTCTGTCTGATTCAATCCGTGACTACTCTTGATATTTCCTCTTGGATCTTCTAATACACTCTTCATTTTTCTCTTGAATTACTTTATTATTAGAACTCTTCTTTTCTTTTCTAACTTTTGATATGTATAATTCTGTACTTATTCATTATTAATTACTTATTACTTAATTTTAAATTGTATTATAATTTTAAGATCTAGAATAATAACAACAAAGATTGCAACAACATTGACAAACAAAAACAAATCATGCGCAGCAATGATGAATATGTTATCACCATTCACAACTGTCTTCTATCCAATGAATTTAATATATGAATTATATAATATAATATATATTAAATATATATATATATATTTATATATTATATATATATATTATATATAGTATATATATTATATATATTATATATATATACTATTATATTAATATATATAAATTATATATAATATATATAAATATAATAAGTATATATATATATGATATATACGTAATAATAATTATATATATATATATCTTAGTATATATATAATAATATATATATATATATTATATATAAATATATATATATATATATAGTAATATATATTATAATATAATATTATAATATATATACTAATATATTATATGATAATATATATCTATATATTATATTAATTATCTATAAATATATATATAAGTATAGTATATATATGTATGATAATAAGATATAAAATTATTATTAATGTTATAGTATAATTAATATATATATATTAGTTATTATATTTTATATATGAATATATTTTATAGGTTATTGTAATTATATTGTATATGTTTATATTATATATTATTAGATATTTATAGTTATAATAGTTATAAATATAGTATATAGACGTCTCTCTACTGTCTCATGCCGGTATGGTGCTGGTTAATCCTTCTTCTCTCATAGCTAGTATCTGAGTATTTATTTCCTGGGCAAGAATAAAAACCGTCGGCGAAACACATGGTGATGACAGGCTTTGAACAGCTTCCGCCTTAAAGTTGATTCCTTCTATTTCCCTGTGTTCCTCTTTGAGAAGGATAAAGTACGTAAAAGAAGAATCTTTAAATAATATAATATTTAATAATAGAAAATAAAAGTAAAAAACTATTAAAGATATTAAATATATTACTATAAATATAAATATATATGATATATATATATATATATATATATATATAATATTATATAATTAAGTATATAAATATATATTAATAATATTAGGGGAGCGGCGATATATTCTGCCTTCTGGCCAGTTTGACTATGCCGTATCGTCCGATATTCATTGTTATCACGCCGATACCGGCTAATTACTTTCCTATTATTGATATAGAAATCTTTGGGAATATATTTTCCGAAATAATTTGAAAATATAATATATAATAATATAATATAATATTATATATAAAGAAATATATTAAAAAGTATATATATTATTATATATAAAAGACTATATAATAATATTTATAGTAATAGTTATATATATATATATATATAATAATATTATATATATATATATATATATCATATATATATATAAATTATAAATTATAATATATATATGTACTTGTTTAGAATTTCTCGATGTTGGCTACCAATGTTATATTATTTGTTATCACAATTTAGTTGAACTGTTACAATACCAAATTATCATAAATTGGGTGACGACGTTTCATAATTAGTGGAAATATTGGTAATTATTGAATTATTATAATATATTTTCAATATATTAAAATATAGGAGAATAATGATATTTATTAATGGAAAATTTTAAAAGGGCCCCCGTCCGCCCCTACCCCAAGGATACACAAGTTAATTGCAATTTTACCACCACATATTCTGTATTTCCACGTTTAAGGTTATTGTAATTTATAAATTAGTAATTTAATTGAATATAATACCTATTCGGATAACTTCTTTAGTTTGCAATCTATATATTTAATTGTAGAAATTTATAAACAAAAAAAAGGACACTCATTAACGAGCTGAAATAATAAATCAATCAGAGCAGTCAATGTCAGGCGACAAAACTTTGAATAAAAATGCAGATGTTGGTAAATAATATATTACGCTTGCTATTTAAGAAAAAGTGTGCTAACGAATAAATGTCCAATACTCCAGTTATATACTTTATAGGATATCTGAGGAACAAAATATTCATCGAATAGTGAGCAAATCGTCGATTAATAGTATACTACTCATATCATTTCTTACAAATATTAAAAAAAAACTTACTTCAAAAAAAAAAAAAACTGATTAAAAAAACATGATTTTGGAAGGAAAAAAAAAAAAAAAGAAAAAATAGAAGAGGAAGAAAAAAAGAAAAAAAAGGGGGATTAGTTGTATTTTTTCGTTGTTCGCTATCCAAACGTACAACAATTTGTGGACTAATAAAATTTGCAATTCCACTGAAACGACTCGTCACCAATTTTTTTTGGTATGGCCTCTTTAACGCCGGTAATGATAATAGGCAATCCGCTATACTGCAATCACACAGACAGTTTTCAACATTATCGCAAATTTGCAAATTTTTCCTCAATTATTTTGGGTAATCCCGCAATGCGGGTTATTCGTGCGACTTAAATGCGAACGTGCCACTCTGAGATATAATATATATATATATATAATTATTATATAATATATAATATAATAATATATATACATATTAATATATATATTAATATATATTAATAGTATAATATATATATATATCTAATATGAGATATATATAATAATATATAGGATGTGTATAATTATGTTATATATCGCTATATATTATAAAACTTTAATAATATATATAAGGCATCCTCCAGTTAATGTCCCAGTTGTAAAAAAAAAACTATGAATAGTAATGTTAACTGAAGTACATTTTTGAAATATGGAGTAGGGAGTCTTTGGAGAATTTGAACGGGGACTAGCCCAAAGTTAGTTAAAAAAAAAGTAATAATAATAAATATAATAGTTTCATGTACGTGAAATTCTCCTCGTTCCCACGCCGCCAAATTTTCCCGCTGTCCATGCAAGTCATGCAGTCCCCAATATTTATCTTTTTCAATGTTAAAGCGAACATACGCGCACGCGCGGCACAAACCACACACACAACCTCTATGATAGATAGATCTTCATTAAGAAATTTATAAATTTTTTTTTGATGACTCTACCTAACCTACACCGAGTGATTTATTATGAATTCTTAATTTTTCATATTTTAAATAATTTTAATTTTTAATTTTTACATTTTAATTTTTGTCCATTTTTTTAAGTCTCCCCCCCCCCCCACCTCCTTGAGTATTGAAAATATAAAAGGAAAACGTTTATTTTTTTTGGGTCTTCTAATTGTTTAAATTAAGTTTGAAACGTACGATTATAATACTTTTTTTGGAAGTTTATTTTATAAAATTAAATAATTGGTTAATTTTTTTTTGAGTTCTAGGATTTGGATGTCCGTAAGATGGCCTCAAGTGGAGAATATATTAAGTTTTTTCTGAGATAAATGAGTTTTTTTTTTAATGATACACAACGGCAGTGACATTTATATAAAACCCATGATACTATAGTAATATCATATAATATAAAATATATATAATACTACTATATATAAATATATTATTATAAGTATTATAATATATTATATACTATGAATAATCTATATATATCAATACTGGTAATAGAGGTATTATATATATATAATATATATAATTATAATAATATATTATAATCATAATGATATACATATATAAAGTACATATAATGTATTTATACGATATATATATGTAATATATAATCCCGGTAATACAGGATATTCCCGCGTGGGCGGTGGTGAACACTTGGCCACTTTTAGTAATACACGTGTCGGTCTCCCACTGTATTAGAGTTCCCCTAATTTACAAGATTTTGACTTTTTTTTTCTGAATATATCAAAAGGGCCCTATACGTTAGGCTCAAAAGCACAACAAAAAATATATATAAATGTATCTACATTTATTTAGTTTAATTAACAGTTTAAATAAAAGCTCATTTAGAACTAGTTTGAAGGGTTGAATTCTGACCACCAATGATGTGGGTGACGATTGGGCCATGCTTTTTAAAATCTCCTCTTTTATGTTAAAAAAATAGCATTCTAATTATATTTTTAAATATATTTTGCTTAATTATTAAAAATTTTTATTTAGTACTTAAAAATAGTGAATAAGGTTTAATAAAAATTTCAAATAATGAATAAAAATATAAAATGAGTAAATTATAAAATTGTGGTGCTCCAATCAACCCCATTCGTGGCGACCAATAAATTTTGACAACTTTTTGAATCATATTTCCATAGTTAAGATCTTCATTTTTTTAATTTTAATTTTTACCTAATTAATAAGACTGTTATTTAATTTAATTAAGCTATATGGTAATGAAAGAAATGGTCAAGATAATAGGGCTATCAAAATAAGAATGACAATAGGTGGCTCCAATTCAACCCTAATCCATCAATTTTTTGGCGAGGAGGATGAATCGGGGCCAAGTATCACATATATATAGACCGTACTGACCTATGCGGATTAAATAACCAACTAATGGCACCTGTTTTGGAAACAGAGGAGAGAGAGTTGAGTTTTGCAGTAGGACAGTAAAAAATCTTCAACAATGTACACTGTTTTGGGACTTAATGAGTTAGAATGATGTAAGACATCGTGGTCGCAGGTGAGCCTTTTTCATTTTAAAACAAAGTTAAAAAAATAAATCGCCTTTTTCCAATGTGAAATCCCATTTTAAGTGATTAGGAATATAAAGAATTTATTAAATATTTTTTAAACAATATCTAAATAACTCTCTTAAAAACTTGTGGTATATCTTCATTGAAAGGCAATTGAACTCGGATTCTATGACAAAAAGTTTTTTTTTTTTAAAAACTTTAGTCACCACCCGTCCCGATCGCTATATGTAACAGAACTGCCGGATATTCCGTATCTCCGGCGTATCCCGGTTCTAAAAATTCACTATTCCATATTCCGGTTAAACTTCCAGTCCAGATATCCCGGTATCCCTACCGGCAGTACATCCGGTCTATCGTCTAATATATATAATAATATTAATATATATATATAGTATATAGTATAATATATATATGATATTATATATAGTAATATATTACTATAATATTATTTTATTACTATTATATATATATATATATATATGATATATATATATAAAATAAAATACGATACATCCAAATAATAAGTAATATAATCCATAAGGTTATCTAGATTTATTGTGCATTTATGGTATGTACTTTGATCCCTAATTACTAATGATGTATTGTTATGGTATGTATCCCCAATTACTAATGATGTATTGTTATGGTATGTATCCGTAATTACTAATGAGTATAACTTAATTTCGTCTCTTGGTCAAATTTACTTGTGCATACTGTGGTTGATTGAAAGGTTGTGTCGACTAGATAGATTAGGTAGAAGAAGGAATTTAATTTCTTGGATATTTAAAAGCAAACCAATTTTCTCTGTTCCAATTAGAAACATCAAAAAGGGCAGAAGTTGGACACTCTAATTCTATCCTCTTATTATCAGTCAAATAAAACGTAAATGGTAATGATGGAAATAGGTAATCGTGGCATAAGATTACTTAGATGAAATTTTTGACTTCCCTTCAGCGTAATCGATGAAATTGGAAATCATCCTATTTTTATTTTTTCTTTTATTTTTCTTTGCTAATAATATACATATATTCAATATAAGATTTTTTATTAAATATTCTAATAATTGTTCACTTCTATGTAATTTGTAATGGTTATGTTATTCGTTTAAAGTTGGAAAGGTCTTTACAAGTGGTTTACCTGAATTCCTATTGAAATAGAAGAAGAAGATTGGACGGTTTACTTGCCACTTTATGAAATGAAGAGAAGAATTGAGGTTTACTAAGTATTGTTTATACTTAATGTAATTTAATATTTATGTATTAAAATAATTATTTATTAGTATTAGTTAGTATATATATTCTATTAATTTAATCCAAGTAACTTAAATTATGATAAAAAAATAATATTTATGTTAAAGTATACATATAATTACCTTTCTGGGACCACATTGATTTATGGATTAAAAGAATAATTTGTTTGTAATATAAGTTTCCTATTACCGTAATGCCGCCCGTTTTTAACTAATATTCTCATATATATTAGAAAATTCAGTGAGTATAAGATGTACTTAACAATAGTGATGCCTGACTGTGACTGTATTTACATGACGTGATAGATAGTAGACTACGGTATCGGGCTGAGACTGGGATAACGATGCATTGCTAGCTATGTATGTCCGACTACCGGGCTATGTCACGTTATCGGCTTATCTTGAGGATAAAATACGCTCACTCAGTCTATAATATATAGTACGATAATGAATAATATGGATACTCAATATATATATTTATATTATATATATATATATATTATAATTATTATTAATATATACTTATATATTATAACTATTATTAATTAATTATTAATATATTATATATAAGTTTTGAAGCGATAAAGGAAATAAAAGTCAATATAGTATAATTTTACACAGTAATTAAGTATATTGTTAAATAGATAAAATATATTTTTATTGCTTTCAGAAAATAATTGCAATATTTTTCAAGTCTATTGTAAAAAATTCATAATAATTGGGTGAATTTTAAAAGTAGAGTATTCGAGGAAATTTCTTTCTTTCAGGAAAATTTTACATTTGTCAAATACTATGAAGCTTAATTTTAGTTAAAGTAATCAATAATGATGAATTTATCAATTTTTTTGTATCTTCGGTTTTACCTTCTGTAGTTTAGTTTTGACATCTACCTTTATATACATAGAAGCAATACTCACGATAGGGCAGAGGGCCCTAAAATATCTATTACAGGTTTGTACGAGATTGGAGTGGAGGTGTTTAGATATTCTTTATTATTCATTCTACATATTAATTATTGATTCCACATTATTATTGATTATTCAACTTAAAAGCAAATTATTAACTTCAATTTGATTAGCATACTAGGGATGTGACTTAAGTTTATGAATATGATGAGGGTGAGGGTTGATAGATTATAAATTTATCATGTCTATTGGAATACTCAATCTGAAGATGGAAATAGTAGACTATTATTCTCTTATCTAGTGTATTATTCAGATGTAGTTGCATTGTGATGTGTAGATAATGTAGATATTCTGGCTTACCTTCTTTGTGCACTCTAAAACCATACCTGACAGATAAGCTAAATCAATAGTAAAGATATTAACCTGTTGACAGACACAGCACCCTATCAAAGTGGCTAACTCACTACACCGGGACGACTGTGTCTTAGAGGTGGGTGCGTTAATAGAGAACTTAGAGAAGTATTTTAAAGATGGAACGCCTCAGTGACGACGCGTGCAAGCATACTTTGAGCAGAGAGGTTATCTGGTGACATAGAACAGAGTACTATACAATGCTTCTAAAACATAATCGGCTACGTTTCACAGAAAATGATTAGAAAGTGGCACACAGAAAATTAATATACGTGAAACTTTAGGAAAGTTACAGAACATATTATTGATAAAAGAGCTCTTTGTGTGCTTAGCAACACCACACAGCCATCATCAAATAAAACAAAGATACTAGTGAGATATGAAACCAGTAAGCCCTCACTACAATGAATATGAGAGCAGTTAATATATTACTATTTACAAGGTACTAGGATTTAGTAAGTAGTGCACCTATTGGTGATATGCTGGAGTAACTGGGGGAATGAGGAAAAAAAGCTTCGCTCAAGTTTACTATATAAAATGAATCCCAGTTTTCTTTTTGAGAGGTACTATGCCCTATTTATAGTAATAACCGTTGTGATGTAGAGTTTCCAAATAATAATATAAACAATTTTTTTAGTTTTTTAATATGTTAAGGCCAAGGATGGTACATTTATATTTTACAACTATAAGATATATAATGAGACGGATAGAGAACGCGGTCGAAAGAGATAGGTAAAAGTTAGAAGTAGGTGAGAGCTGCGTAGTTTTATAGTGAGTGTCTAACTTATATATGTAGAAGTTGATAAATATTATTTTAAATGAAATTGGATATTTATTACATTTCTTACATGACCATTCTCTGAAAGTTAGGATCCAGATATGCACAATAGTTTTGTGAGTAAGATTAAGACGAGAGGCAATTACAGAAGTAAAAGAATAGATACGATAACTTGAAATGAGTTGAAGCATGAAAGGGTTTGAAGTCTATCGCATATGAGTGAATTAATAGTAGTTATGAATTGTTCCGGTGAGAAGACATCATTAATGAAGTTAGGAAAAAGTAGTTATGAAGATAAGAACTAGAACCCTGAGGAAACACATATGACCAGAAAATGAGGAATAAAAGTCTGGCCCCATCATCAAACAGCCACGAATTTAGAGTCACGTGATTTGAAAATAATAACTAGACTCACATAAAGTAAGCAATAGAGAGAAGGATGAAACCAAAGGAGGGGAGCTTTGGAGACAAGTGACGCGTGCCATAAAATATATATATATAATTCACTGGTCAAATAGAGCATTTAAATATAGTATCATAAAATAGCTAATAACATCCAACGTATATTATATATATTTTATATAGGTTTTAGAACAAAAATATCATTCACCCCGTTATTCCCAGGTCTACAACATAAAATCAAAGTAAGAATAGGAAAGTATATCGCTAGTAGACCTCGAGCGCCGAAAGCCGTACTGGCGATCGAAAGAAGTGAATATAATATAATATATATATATATATATATATATATATATTATATATATAATATTTATAAATATAAAAATATTATATAATATATATTATATATATATATATATATATAATTATATAATATATTATTATTTATTTATATTTATATATATATTTATTTATGTTTATATATATAATATATATAGTATTATATATATAATATCCGCAGAGTGTCCTTTGCTAGCGAGTGGCGTGTTGTTTTTCTCAGGAGATTCTAGTTTTCGTGCGTTATTGCGTGTATCATGAGCTGCTTTACCTGTGGTTGGGGTCCTGATTTTTTATTTATTTTGCGGGTTTGATTCCCGTGGTTGTGTTCGCGGTTGTTGTTATTATATATATAATATATATATAATATATAAGTATATATATATTATATATAGTAATATATAATATATATATATATATATATATATATGAATATATATCAGACGCGGGTAGGCAGGGGGGGCACTTGCTCCCCCTAAATCTGTGGCGAAATAAAAACTGATACGCTTAGATGTTGCCAGACGCGACGTTTTTAAAGGGTTTCTTATTAGTAGAAAATACTGCGAAAGAATGATACAAGTCAATCGCTAGATACTCGAAGGAGTAATTGCTAATTCTAAACAGTATATATGAACAACAATTTTTTTTTTACAAGTTTCAATGTGTTTTAGTTTTCATATTGGCTTGAAATCTACTAGTTGTTAATTTTTATTCCTACTTCTTCAGACAGTATTCTCCTGGAAACTCTCAGTATGTCGATAGCATATGGCGGCTGCCAAAGGCTGCTATAATCATATATATATTATAGTATATTATAATATATATATAATATAATATATATATAGCTAGCTATATATATATATATATATACTTATTATATATTATATATATATATATGATACTATAATTATTATTATATATATATATATATATATATATATATATATATATATATATATATGTATATATATATATAGCACTCAACCTTTTGCCCCCCCTACTGAAATCTAGCTGCTACGCTGGCCATGATAATGATAATTATAATAGTTAGTATAATATACTATATAATATAAGTAATATATAGTATATATATATATATTATATATATATATATTTATATATATTATATATATACTATATTATATTTTAACACCCCTTCTCTTGAATAGGGCTTTCGCCCCGTGAGTGGTGTGGTCAACTGGTATAAAGATATATATATAGTAGTATAGTATTAGTATATATAATATATATATAATATATATATTATAGTTATATATATAGTAATATTTTAGTATATATATATAATATTAATATTATAAAATTATATATATATATTACTGAAATATATAATATATATTATATATATAGCGTATAATATATAATATATATATATATATATATATATATATTTATATTTTAGTATATTATATATATATATATATATAATATTATATATATTATATATATATATGATATAAGTATAGGTTAATATATATATATATATATAGATATAAGTATATAGTATATATTATATATATATATATATATTAGTTATATCAATAAAGGTAATATATATATTATATATATGATAATATATATATATATGGGTCATACCATTTTTTCCGTACCAAAATAATGGAAGTTGGGCCGCTCGATAATTTTTGAAAAACTTTTATATTTGCATGGCGTTAATGTTATCCCTTTTTTTTATAAACAACCATTGTTTTTTTGTTTTTTACTCTGGGTGTAACAGGGTGAGCCAAAATGTTTGAACAGGTGGAGCAAAAATTTATCACTTAATAGAGGTAACATTTTAGAGTTCCATATCTCCAATGGTAATCTCTTAGTCCAAATATCATCCGAGAGTGATTTGTTAAGGGATACTTTAGGTTACATTTGGCTTTCGTCTGTTTTTTTTTTTGGGAAAATAATCTTTCACCATGAAAATGAATCCGAAAATTGTGTAAAATCGAAGAAATTTTCATTTTTCGTGGTGTATTATTAAAAGAAGGAAATAATTTAACGATACATAAATTTTGGTGGATGTACCATTACTAAAGGGTGAGGGTTTAACTGTAAATCTTATTTGAAGTATACAATTCTTGAATATATTCGCTGATATGTTGAGTATTTTTTACTTTACTGCTAACGTTTTAGAACTATTGTTTTTTTATCTTCGTCCAGATATATAAAATTATTGACAATAATGTTACTGTCATGATTGAAAGTATCCATTTTTAAATGCAAGAAGATTGAAAGGAGTGAAATTTGAAACCAAAATATTTATTGCCAAATTTGACTTTAGAACTTTTATCAAATATTTTCAACTCTAAAGGGGACTTCCGTTTTCCTAAAGCAATGTCTCGACACACGTGCTTCTAAATTCTGGTCATGCAAAGAAAACTAATGGGTCACCATCTTTAACAACCTTTTAGAAATTATTGATTTTGAATTGTTTTCACTTAACAGGTGGGTTACAAGTTTATGGCAACTGAAAAGTTTCCACTTTAGTCTGAAGTTTTTGAAATTAAAGTTTATCCTGATTACCTTTAAGCTTCACCTTTCTTTTTAAACAATTGCAAGGCAATGTCTGGATGATTAGCGTTTTAAAATGTCGCAATTAATTTTAAAGGATCCAATAGGCATTATTGGTGCCCAATAGTACGGCTGTAGACTGCTTTTGTGCATGATCGAACCTGACTGTTTCCCATCAACTGTGTAAACTATTTTCATATTGACATATGAAAGTATTTTTATCATCCGAGTGAGTAAATAATTAAGTACAAAGGTGTTTTCGATTTTGGTTTAGTTACATGAGTTTTCTAAGGATATTAAAACTTATAATTAAAGTTCTCTATAGAGTACCGAACCTTTTTTTATATGAATAATAATATAGCATAATCAAATTTCTTGGTAAAAAGAGAATATATATACTATATATTATATATATATAATATTATATATATATTGTATATATATATATATATTATATATATTATATATATATATATATATATATCCTTATATATATAATATATTTAAATAAATATATATTATATAGATGAAAATATTGGAATATAAGAATTGGAGGTGATCTCCTCAATTATTAAGATATATTATAAATTAATATATATTATATATATATAGTAATATTATATTATAGTATATACTATATATATATATCATATGATAACTACTATATATATATTATTATATAGTAATATATAATATATATAATATATAGAGTATATATATATATATATATATATATATAGTAAACACTGTAGTTAAAATTAATATTACTTAATTTTTGTTATTTGGGCCGGAGCCTGACAGCCTCTTTTTTCGCTGACTCCGCGTCCGGCTCCAGGTCCCCTAACAATTTCGCCCTCCGACTCCGAGCTCCGGCTCAGATCCCTCAAAATTTCGCCTCCGGCTTCGGCTCCGGGCTCGGCTTCCGTCCCTCAAGAAAATTTCGCCTCCGGCTTCCGGCTGCCGGTCCAACCCAAAACCGTTGCGGCTCGCGCTCCGGCCTCGGCTCCGGCTCTGCAGCCCTGCTCTTCAGACTCACCCTCATATGGATCATATGTCGCAACCACCAAATTTTTGACCTTTTCAAAACTTAAATTTAACCTTTAGACTTCTAAGTACTTCACACACATAAGAATCTACCATAAGCTCTCTACCGACAAATTCACTCATCAGATTGCAAATCCTTCTATCCCCTCCTCATTCCTTTCCACGGCAACACAAACACATTTCACCACACCACACCAATCCATTTTCACCGTTTTCCTGTTCAATCTTTGTTTCAGTCAGCGCGAGCAAATCAATTTGCCTTTTCTAATACATCCATTCACCTCTCTCTCATCTCCTCAACATTTTTTCCTCTGATCATTCTATATACAGAATACGATCATACATTTCGCCTGAAGATAGAAGGCGCGGCTTACTGCGTCACGACCTTCTCCGAGGCATTGCATGGTAGCATTCTGGCACAGAGATAAGCTGATAGTAGGCAGTCAACCTAACTACACCACGTCCCTTAGTCGCCTTCTACGACAACGCAGGACAGTACGATGTGGGCTTTTTCTCGCCTACAAGTCATGGATTATAGGGAATAGGGGATGTCTGTCAAGCATGTTGTCCCTGTAGACGAGGGTGTGCATATAAGGTGATGTGTATATGAATTATGTTGGTTGGAGGATGAAGTGTGTGGATATGAACGCATAAGAAGATAAAGGCGAACCATTGGGCACTGGAATGTCACGGGAAATATAATATTTGGATATATACTATATATATATATAATATATATATATATATATATATATATATCTATATATATATAGTATATTATATAGTATATAATATGTTATATATATGTATTATATACTATATATATATAATATATATATATATATTATTATACTCTATTATTATTTTATTATTATATTATTATTAATTAGTTATTATATTTATTATTAATTATTATTATTATTATTATATTATTATTATTATTACTTAATTATTAATTATTATTATTATTATTATGTATTATTATTATTATTGAAGGTTTTAATATTATTCAAAAATTCTTAATATTTGTTCAATTATTCGGCAAAATAATGGCGATTTGCCCGAATGACGATGACGATGACGATGAATAAAAAAGTATGCCCGATTTGTGCGATGACGATGAGATTAATCTCCCATCAACTAATATATATATATAATATATATTTATAATTTATATATAATATATATATATATATAATATATATATATATATATGATATATATATATATATATATATAAAAGGATATAGTTACATATATTTTTTTATTAAAAAAAAATTCTTAATTTATTTAAAAAAGATATACATATATAAAAAATTATATATATTATATATATATAAATATATATATATATATATATCAAGAGGAGGAAAGCAAAAAAAACAATATAATAATAAGATATATTAATAATATATAGTATATAAGTTATTAATCTATAGTATATGTAGAACTGAAAATTGTAGCAAAATCGCTTAAAAAGGTGAATAGTAGCATAATCTCTGCCAGGAAGGAAAAAGGAAAATCCCAAATCATTGTGAGGGAAGATAATTAGTCCCAAAAAAAGACTTAAAGAAAATAAATCATTGAAAAAGAATTAAGAAAAGTACTAAATCAATTAAAGTTATAAATAATTAGCAATATCATTGTGGTAGGGTGAGAAAAGTCGCAAAAATCGATATAAGAAAGGAAAAAAGTAGCAAAACTTGATGTACTTAATGTTACACAATGTTATTAACAAAATTAGTTATTCGTCCATTTTCACGGATAAGTCCTATAGACTATTGAATCGATTTCTAGAAAAGATAAATTGATTTTATTGAATTTTTCCATCTAAGAGAGTTATCAAGTCTTTTTAATTACAGAATGTTTCGAATGCATGCAATCGATATTAAACTAAAAAAAGTTGTAATTTAATGCTATCACTTATACACATAAAATATAATAAAAAATTATTTTACTAGATGGTCTTATATATATATATAGTTAGTATAAGAAAATACATAACAAAAGGTGTAGTATACTTAAGACAAAAGGTGTAGTATACTTAAAAGAGAAAATGAAGTTATATATATAATTATTATGGTATATATATATAAAGTACTATATTATTATATAATGATATATATTATATATAAATATTAGTATATTATATATATTATATAGTATATATAGATATTATATTGATTATTATTATATTTATTTACCACATAAGCGACTTAATTACCCGAGTAATTGGATCAGAGCGAAATAGTATTTGTATGGAGTTTTCTGACCAAAGTGGATAAGGATGGCACGAATATTTAGGTCCACGATCTCAGGCCCTGCTTCAAAGCGCGATCATAGTCGGAATGGACTTGCACCTAGTAGGTCGTGGAGATTTCGCACCTAATTACTGCGGCTTTTCCAATGCGTAGAAGCAATGAGAAGAGTGATTTTGTGTTGTTGAATAAGGAGATGTTGAAGTATGTAGTTGGCTATGTTTATGACTGTGTGTGTATTGAGATTAGTGTAATTAACAGCTATGCCGTAAACTGCAATACGTAATATATATGCATGAAAAATCTACCTACTAACGCATATTTTTTATGTGTTACCGTTCAAATGTAGGCCCGAACGAGAACTCGAAACCCACCTGATACCTGTAGAGTAAGGGATAGATCCTGGTTCTTAAGGTTGAAACCATATAACGCTCGCTTCACCCACTTGAGCAAAACGTGAACTCACGTCTATTATATGTAGTTAATAATAATAATATTATAATATATATATATATATTAATATATATATGATTATAGGTCTATATAGTGTATTAATATAATTATAATAAGGTATATATATGTATATATGATATATTATAAATTATAATATATTATAATAGTAATATAATAGTATACTTATTTGATAATATGTATAATATATATAATATTCTATAGTATATCTGTATATATACGTAGATAATACTATACCTTAGAACCATATAGAATCTCAGCCGCCTCATGACCAAGTTTTACAACGAGCCGCGCAACAACTGTGTAATATTAATAAGATATAGATAAAAAATCTATATAATAAGTAAATTCATATATAATATATAATATATATATAATATATATATTAATATTATCTAAAATAGTATTATAAATATATATTAAGTATATATTTATATTATATAATATATCTGAATATATTTAAAAACTTGAAGTAATAGTAGAGTCATAGTAATCTAAATATGTTCATTTGATTTAACCACCGATAATATATATTATAAATTATTATATATTATATATCTATTAATTATATATATATACTATTATAATATATATTATATATTAAATATTAATAATAGTATTATATAGTATAATATTATTTTATTAAATTGTAATTGTAATAGTAAAAAATATTTTAAAACTATATATATTAAATAATATATATAATAATAATGTATTATAATAATATATTATACGTATTATTAATTATTATTAGAAAAATTATGTTAATATTATATTATAAAGATATATAAATATATATAAAGTATAATTTATCGCTCACCCATTAGGTTGGTCTATGTTGTTCAAGGCCATATGACCCTATAATTTCACCTTCGGAGTTTTAGGAAAAAATTTTAAAGATACAAGGTCACAACTTAAGGTCAAACATGTTACGATAATACAATAAGTGTTTAGATAAATAGAGTACCAAGTCAAAGAAAGTAAGTAATGATATTGCTGAGTAAAATCAAAATGTTGGCCGTGACTGGCTAATTAAAGTACAGACTTGTAACTCAGTGGAAGTTACACAGATTGATAGTAGGATGAAGCATTATATCATTCGGTTAAGTGGGAGTCAGATAGAAGTGGAGAGAGATTGGGACTGGGTAGCACGATATATCGAGGGTTGTGATTGAAAGAGCGAGTCACACAGTATGAAACTCTCGCTAGAGGAGGTAGGGTATCATAGTGATACGGTCGGAAGAGCTATGTTTAGATGTAAAGAAGCAATGTTGTCTATTAGTACATAATAGCGGTGTATAACAAGGCGAAGCTAACAGATAACTCAGTGAATCAGATAGAGAGAGAGAGATGAGAGAGCAGAGAGAGAGAGAAGCAGAGAGATGACAGAGAGAGAGAGAGAGAGAGAGGAGCGAAGAGAGAGAAGGAGAGTTCATCTAAGACGCAATAAAATGGAGAATGGCACGAATTTCTCTAAAGAAGTAAACTCGTGTGAGTGGGGATCCCCAAATTGTGTCGAGGCTAGCACTTACCATTACAGGGGATGAACGATCATACAATCTGTAAACAGAGAGGGCAAGCAATTGGGGAGTGTGAAGGAATTTTGAAGACTATTCAAGATTTGTCTTTCTCCTCTAAATGAGAGCATATTTAAAAAAAAGAAATAATGTGATTCATATTCAAGAAAAGATTACGAGAAAATAATGCATCACCACATAACACACAAATGTAAAAGAATATTAGAGAACAGAGAATTTTTGAAGTTGCGATTTTTTTATTAAAGATCCTTATAGTCTGTTTCATCTGCCATTAGTGTGTCGAGTGAGAAATTAAGAAACTGAAGTTTTTGAGGAACTTGAACTACAACCAAGATTATCTCTGCCCGTAGTTTAAATTTAAAATTCGAGAAGGAAGTCCGAAGATTCACACCTGATCACTTCCTTACCCTAGAATTGCACCAACTGTGCCCCGCATGGTAGACTGGGGAGAAGGAAGATGATGTCTTCGTCGAATAATTTGTATAAGGGTGGAAGCTCCGTTATGTTGAAATAGTATAGGAATAATTTCACAATAAGGTATCAGAGCAAAGGTTCATTAATAAAAATTAGAAAGAGTTTGTGGATAAGACAAAACTCTGTAGAACACAGCTATCAATAGTTTTAAAGGATGAATGGTGGCCTTCTACATCAGTACATCAGTAAGTCATCAAACGACCTGGAAGGAATCGATACAGAAAGAGAGATGTTTAGAAATCAAAGCTTTTTATCAGTATGAAAGGCTTTCGGTATGCCTATAGCTCCACAGAAACAGATTTACCCAAACGCTGAAGAACAGAGGATCAAGAGTCAGAGAGAAGTGATCAGAAGATTAGCGGTAGAGCGTTCCTTTCGAATGCCATACTGAGGATCTGAGATATAATTAGAAGACTTGAGATGTCTCCAAATTTTCCTTTTTAAGGATAGATACGAAAACTTTAAAATGAACAGAGGTTCAAGTGAAAAGAAGATAGTTGGGAGGATTGAGAAGGATCTCCCTTTTTCGACAAAGGTTGGATGTGAATTCATTTTATCTCATCTCATCATGAGTCGACATTAAAGCACTTAATATTCTTAATTTATTGTCCCTCCTAACCAATCTTAACCAATTAACATCTGTCAAACTAACAGCACCTAGTAAAACTTTAACCTATCAGCTACTGTAAGCGTAGCAATGCATAACCTTACTTATCCCACGCCATTACTATTAATCAATCAATAATTGTTAACCTATCATCATCTATCAAAACTTTTATATAACCCAACAATGTTGATCTATCAGTAGTTCTAAATCTATCTACGTCTAACAAAACTTTAACTTAAGATATCCATGATAATGGGAGACTTTTCTAAATTATCAACAATTCCAATTATTAATCTAAAGATACGTTTTTACTGGCTTTATCACTGATTTATAAGTTATCCTTCATGATTCTATAAATGCCAAATAGCGAAATTTTCATCTCTAAAAACCTTTCCAACATATACGTCACATTAAAACTACCAACTAGTAGGAGGGATGGTAAATATTGTCATATTACCGATAACGCACGAGATCGTCCACAAAGATATTGCGAAGAAGAAACTGGGTTAAGTATTCTTTATTGTTTCTTTTATTTTCAGTAACCCTAATTTTAAATGACAAAATCGTATGAAAAGATGCAGATATGCTTGATAATGCTACAAAGGTCAGAAATATTTTCCCTAGTCTGGTCAACTCTGTCTGGCATCTTTCATATGATTTTGACATTTGCATAGGACGGTTGGAAATATAGGAAGCAATATAGAATACTTGATATTATTTTTATTGCATATTTTTGGTGACTAGTTGTTTGGTGTCACGAACGTTTTTGGTCTATGGTTAACTCTCTATGATATGTGATTTTTTTTTTAACACGTTGCCACCACTCACTCACAGGCAGGGTCAATTTGAAGAATCCTGTAGCATCATAATCTTCTTAATTCATCTATTACTAAACTTCTTCCTGTACACACCATAAATAGATAACTCCTCATATGCGAATAACTATTTTACTAATATAAAGTATTATCATGATTCATATTACTATTATTAATATATTTGAAAAAAACATAGAATGTTATTAGGCTAGGTATCATACCTCTACATGCACATAAATGTATTGGTCAGTTCACCTATACAAAAAAACTATTTTACTAATATATTACTATGACACATATTACTATCATTAATATATTTTTAATAAAAAAAAACATGGAATGATATGTGGTTAGGTAATTCACTCGAAAGTGTAAGGAATATTTAAAAAAAATTTTTTTTATTTTTCTGGTTTGAATTTGATGAAACAAAGACCAAATCGAAGAATTTGACCAATTATTTTCAAATATACAGATCACATTTAATATCGGTTTAGTAATAAAAGTTATTCATCTTTTCAAACAAAAACTCGCTAATATATATATTATTTTATTATTATTATCCTATCATAATGAATTATACCTTTAATAAAGATCTCATTCATTCACTTCCAAATTTAAAATATAAATGACAAAATGAAAAGTAAAAAAAAAAAATATTTCCCATTTCCTCTTTCAAGTTTTTTGCATATTTTTTTTGTAACTTCTTTTCAATTTGTAATTCTATTGTTTGGTTTCAAATATTTTTCGCAAAAAAAAAAAAAAACAAAAAAAAAAATGCACACAGGATTTTAAAGAGGTCATATGACAAAGTTGAAAATAAAGAATTAATTTTTTTTCTATTTTACATATTGTCATTGTAATGTAGAATTGGGCAAGATCTTTCTTTTAAGATATAATTCATAATAGGGATTAGATTAAAGAATAATTTTGTTTTTTATATTTTATTTTTTTTTTGTTTATTTTTTTTTTGTCAAAAGTTGGTAATGAAAAAAACTTTATTTATTTACTCCGAACCGATTTTACATTTAAATACAAATGATGACCAGGAAATATATTATAGAATTGACAAATTTTTTTTTTTTTATATGGGATTTATATTCCATCAAAATCCCCCAAAAAAATAAACTTTAAAAAATATCCAAAAATTGCAATCTCCCATCGCAATATTTAACAAAAGTATATTTGTAATAGCATATGTAAAAATGAGTTTATTTCAATTAATCTTCAATTAATCTAATATTCTAAACTAAAATTTGGATATTAAGTAGATTAAGTAGAACAAATCGTGGATATAAAAATTTGAAAGCAGGTAAAATAAATGAACTACGTACATAATAATAAATAAATAATATAATTAATAATAAATAAACTAAATTATATAAAAATAAAAATGAATAATAATTATTAAAATAACTTAATTATGAACTTTAGATATATATACTAATATATTTATATATTAAGTATTAATAACTAGATTATATATTATATATATGATAATTGTAGTTAGTATATATATAGTATATATATATATTTAGTATATAAGTATATTATAATATATAATTATAATATAATTATATAGTAATATTATATATTAGGTTATATTAGTGATATTATTATATATGATATAATATATTTTTTTTTTTTTTTTTATTATTTTAGCAGTTTTGTACCATATTTTGTTGGTCACGGGGCATAAGCCTATTCAAGGGAGGTGGTGAGTTGTTACTCAATCAAAAATTGAATGTCAAACGCTAACAAGCAAATGTACGCAGATAGCAACAGAGCGCGGGCCTATTAAAAAAAGTGAGGGAGATTTAGAATTGGAGTATATGCATAACACTAGCAAGAAAGAAGAGAGTTCCTACAAGAAAAGAGGTGGCAATGAAAGAAAGGTAGCCGCACGAACTAAGTCGCCTGGGAGTTTGCTACATGCCACAAACTCCCATGATGCCGAACACAAAAGTCACCCTTGTGCTAGCGTAGGGCGTCTTAAAGGAGGGGCGGCCGGCGAGTGGGGAATAGCTCCCCTCGAGACACCTGACCAGCTAGGTACCTATAGAAAAGAGGATAAAACACTCAACATCTAACATCGCGCCTCAAAGATATGAGGGTCAAGTGAACTAGTAAAGTACAGGTACGAGTTTTTAATATCAGTCTTTTTAGCCTTTTGACTCGACCCCTATATACGGCAAAAGCCCGGTTGTGAAACCTGAGCCCCCCCAGACTGAGAAGCAGTGGTTCCATACAAGAGGAGTCGGATGAATATCACTTGATAGCTGAGAGTAATCTGGTGAAAGGAGGAAAAAGCCGCCGTCTACTACAGAACTCCCAGTTTTCGTTTTTGAGTGGCACTAGGCCCTAGCAACCAGTTGTGATGGTGAGGTTCCAAGACATTTTTTTTGTCTTATTGTTAAGGCCAGAGGATATGTTTATATCTTGTCAGACTAGGAGAGGACGAGAGAACGTCGTCGAATGAGCTAAGGAAAGTTAGGAAAGGTGCTATCTTTAGAGAGAGAGAAGATTGTAGGAAGTTTGGGTTTTTTAAAGAAATTATACTTTCACAAGGTTGCAAAACGGACGCGCGCTACACGGGAAAATTCTAAATCCTAGATCAGCGAGAATATCAGGAAATCGGAAGCTTGAAAGACGAGAAGGCAATTCGTCTAGAAGTAAAAGAGGAAGCGGAACCCACATGAAAAGAGAGTTGAAGAATGAAGGGTGCACTTCCATGAGTATATAGAGTGGATAGAGAGTGGATAGAGGGGAGGTATGTTTTGGGAAAGCAGGAATAAGTTGTGATATAGACAGGTAACCTGCTGAGGAACACCACTATTGACAGAAAAAGAGGGAAGAGGTGCGCCTCCATCAAACAACGCAGTCCGACTATTTTAGAGCGAATTTTTGAAAGAAAGCTATGACATGAGAGTGAAGCAAGAGAAAGTGAGGAATCCAAATGAGGGGAGCTTGGAGAGCATGTGACTCGTGTGCCATAACAGATCAAATGCTTTGGATACTTAGTCAAGCTGCCACCAACGCAATGTACTCCCAGTAAGTAAGTTCCTGAAGGGTGGAAAACCATAAATTTGTGGTAGGAAAGTATATCACAAGTAGACTTCGAACGCCGAAAGCCATACTGGTGATGTGAAAGAAGGGAATGAGATTCCAGATGGCCTAGAAATGAGAGAAGTTGAGAAGGCTTTCAAAAGATCTTGAGATAGAGATACCAGAGTTAAGCTATAGGGCGACTATGTTAGAAGGATCAGAGCGGCTTCTCTTTTTCGGAATAGGTTGGACAAGTGCGCGCTTCCAACACTGAGGGAAAGTGCATAGTATTTGAGGCATAGGAGATATAGTTGAACGAGGAGGAGGGCCAGCCGGAAGCACACTCCTCAAAACTGGGGAGTAATGACCCATCCGGGCCCCTCGCCTTCCTACGTTCATAGATTTTCAGGAGCCCATAGCAGCGATCAAAAATGTTATCCTCACGGCAATAGGTCACTATAGGACACCCCTGAAGTACGAAGGAGGTAGGAAGGGATGCCAGAAATCGAGTCAGGCTTGAGTCTAGAGGAAAATAGAAGTGACCGAGGAGAGAGATTGGCCTTGTCAGGTTTGGAGAGCTTTAGCAACAGAACATCAGATGCTAATAAAGGAGGAATAGGTAGATTTACAGAAGTTGTTGGAGATTTTTTGGCAAGAGGCCAGAAGAGATTTATCAGTAGGAGAACGAAGGATGTTTAGCGCACTTTCGTTTGAGTGAAAGTCCGCTTTGCCTCGTGCGAAGAGTATCCTGCAGTGTGACGTATTTCGTGCTGAATTGAAAATTACGCGATGATGTGAAGGCGACGAACGATAAATTTTTCTTCTCTACCCTTCGGATCACGCATTGTCTTCTCAGCCTCGGATGAGCCTAGAGCAGCAATTACGATTCGGAACAATGGATTAATGAGGAGAGAAAGATTTTTAGTCGAAGAAGGATTGAACCTACTCAGTTCCACATTCAACGATATACAGCCGCCATGGTTAGAGGTCCGGCAGGATTGCGAAGCGCCAACCAGAGGAAAAGCTCAGCTCATTCCAATTATAGTTAAAGGTCGTAAAAGCAGCGCAAAGCCCCCCAATATCGAGCCCGATCAAGTGCCAAAAGAACCAGCGACAGGGCTGGATGTGAGCTTATATGGAGGAGAAACGTAATTTAAAATTAAGAGATATATGGTGGTTTTTTTTTTGTAGGGGGGGGGTGCGTTTTTTCCAGATTTTTAACCCCCATTATCAGCGGAACGAAAAAAGCGAACATAGGTGTGTATTTATACGAGATGAGTGGATAGTGGTGAACATAGGTCAACTGTGTTGTTCAAGATTGCGTCTAGAAAACGATCTCTCCGGATGTTGTTGGTTGTCTTTAATTAGTTGCTCGCAGATCGTTGAGGCACATTTGCTGAATGACTCTCGGCCTCCTCGCGCAACTTAACACACTCACGAGAGCGAATCAGCAACCATGCAGTGTTGTGTACCGGAATAGGAGCGAAGGTGTGTAATTTATATGGAGAGAAGATAGTAGGTTGAAACATAAGAGTTCAAAGTGTGTTCAAGAATTGGTTAGGAAAACCGAACCGAGGATGTGTGTAGGTTCTTTATATTAGTTGCTCCAGATCGTTGAGAATGCTGAATGATTCGGGCCCTCCCCACCTAGATCAGTATAAATTCAGTATGAAGCAGGATCACCAACCATTCAGTGTTGTGTGACAATTGCAAATCCCCCTAAATAGAGGACCTGAGTATTTGGATGAGAAGATATAGAAGTGTCTCGTGAGAAGTCGTAAGATATTCAAAAAAGGCCGTTGAAATCTGTTCATGTTGGAGAACAGTTAGCAGAAGCACAAGACATTATTGTAGTAGAAGGAAGAACAGATTTTAAGCCACAGAACATCGAAATTAGGTGATCTCAAGGATTCACCAGAGACCGTGTTTAAACACGGAGTGCTTAATGTTAAACAAAGACAGCACAGTACTCCACCCATTTAACTAATAACACGGAAATTGAATCGAATAAGTTATAGTTGGCATTACGTCTAACTGAGTTAGAGGATAATTCTTAGCCATCTGATCTCAGACAAGAGTCAAAATATTAGGCTGAGTTAGAGAGGTGTATTATATTTATATATATATCATTTATATACTATAAAATATTAAATAGATATATAATAAGTATTAAATTATTATATTATATATATATAGTATTATGTATTAGTATACTAATATTCCGGGGGTTTATATTAGATGGTTAGTAATAACTATATAATATATATATACTATATATATATTAAATTAATATAATAATATGATATATATGATAAATAAATATATATTATTAGAAGATATATAATATATATATAATGATATAGTAAACTACAATACAAAGATATAGGCCGGCTATATATATAATTATTATATATAAGTATTATTGACATATATTAATATATATATTATATATATATAGTATTATAACTAATATATATATTATATATATATTATATAATATATATATATATATTATATATATATGATATATATAATATATATACCCCAAATAAATACTATATATATTATATATATACATTATAATATATATATAGTATATATATATATATTATAATATATTATATATATATATATATTATATAACCTCGGTATTATATATATATACTATTATATATATATAATATATATATATTATATATAGCATATATAGTATATATATATATATATATAGTAATGATACTTATTAGTATATATATAGACTAGTAGTCTTATAATTATTAAGGTAGTATTGAATAAGATAATAATCACTTAGTATGATATATAATCATTTGCGAGATTTATTTTCCTTGGGAATCGCGTGACAACCACCTTTTAAGAAACGGCCCTTGTATGCACAAAGGGGTGGCTGGTGTCTGCGCACGAGTTTTGGTAGATAGACATTGGTTAACTCCAGGCTAGTTCGCCTGCGTTGCTTCCTTCTTTCCTGCCACCTCTATTCTGTGGAATTTTCTCTCCGTTCTGTGTTTCCTGCTAGAACTTCATAACTCCCTCACTTTGAAAGCCTGCGTCTTGATGCTGCATATCTGCGTACGCACTAGTGATGAATTTTTAGCCGTGCACACCCGCACCCCCCTGAATGAGGGCTGTCTGCCGTGAACTGGTGGGTGACAACGTGTAAAAAAAAAAAAAAAAATAAGAAAAAACACAAAAAAAAAATTTATGATGTATACGGGTTTTCTGGAGGACAACAGCTTCCGCAGGGCCAAAGTTTCAGAGCTATATTTGCAACATTTATAACCTAACAAAATGTTTAATATTGAACACAATTTTAATATCAGATAAGATTAAAATAATATGAATGTATGAATTAAAATCAAAATACTTGGTATACAGCATGTACCAATTTTAGACACGGAAGGTGACGGGGGGAGTTTATTATGACAAAAGTTTTGATGGACACTCGTATCTGGTTTAGTATGACGGGTTGAGAATGTTTTAATAAGAATGAATTCTAATAAAGCGAAGATCGGTTTTGTGGTTAGTTTGATAAAAAAGATACTAAAATCTGTGGAGCTCACAGCAAAGAGTGATCGCTATTGTTTTCTTCGAGTGGCTCTCTGATATTTAGTGAGTTGTGATTGGTAATTTTAATTTTAGTTGAGTGGTTTCAACAAGTACGAACAAAGAGTTGGCGGGTGTACGTTCCACGTAGACAGCTTGAGCAGTCACCTGGTCTATATCTTAAGAAAAAATCATAGTTGATTAAAGAAAATAATTTAGGGGAACATGAAATGAAAGT
>JABUQX010078863.1:0-17500 GCA_015478945.1 Trachelipus rathkii
TGAATATATTAATTATTATATAATATAAAGTATATATAAAAATTTAAATAACATTCAATTAATAATAATAATAATAAAATAATATCATAATAATAATAATCATGATAAACATAATAATAAAAATCAAATAATAATAAATACATTATAATAATATAATTAAAAAAAAAAGTTAAAAAAATTACAGAACAAAATAAAAGATAAAAAAATTAAATTCAAATAATTATAATGAAATAAATAAAAAATAAAATGCAAAAATATTATATATAATTAAATAATATATATATTTAATATTATTAAATATATATATATAAGTTAATATATATATATATATGATATATATATTTATATAAATAATATATATAGATTATAATTTATATATTTATATATATGATACAACAAATTGAATCTCTGACGTATAATAGATATAGAACAATGAGCCGTATAAAGATATTTGAGATTATAAAATAAGATAGTATATATATATTTTATATATAATAGATAAATAATATAATAATATATAATTATATAATTAGATATATATATAATAATATAATATATAATATATTAAGTAGTATATAATTATAATATATAATAATATTATATATAAAATAGAATAAAATATATAATAGAATTATATACATATAATACATATTATTTTATATAGATTATATATATAATAAATATAATAAATTATAATATAATATAAACTATATTATATTAGTAATATTATTATAAGACATTCCAAGGAAAAAGTTCTATGCATAAAATGAAAGAAGAAACTCACTCCAGTTCAAGGTTAAAAATTGAAGGTCAGTAGGAAGGAAGAAAACTTCTTTCAAACGTGTACTTTTTTATTCCGTGTGAAACCTTACAAAAAAGATCATATAATCACAATTAATAAAAGGAATCTTAAAATAAACTCCATTGACTGTGTTTTTTAATTTATTATTTGTCTTAATCTTTAATCGTAATATTATATCTATCATTATATTTATCATTATACTTATTATTATTATTATTATATATTATTATTTTTATGTATTATTATATTATTGATTATTATATTATATATTATGAATTAATATTATTATTGATATTATATTATTATATTAGTATATAATTATTTCACATGTTAATTATAGTAATTTATAATTATTTATAGTATATTATTCATTTAATTTAGATTATAATTTTATTGATTTATAATTATTTTAGTTTATTATTTTATTTTTTATTATTTTATTTGGTTGTATAGTTCTATTATATATTTGGAATGTTAATGAGAATATTTATTAATTAATATTAATTATATGTATTATTTTATTTTTATATATCTATAATTTTATTATATATTATAATTATATAATATATATTTTGAGAATGTTTTATTAATAAACAATTTTTGTTTTATCAAATAGATTGCATTAATTTCAAGTCCTTGCCCGGATTTCTCACATTATCTTTACTTTCTATTCGGAAAAAAAATTATAAAATCAAAATTATATTTTTGATGACCAAGTGCCAGCTACATATATTGTTGAAGGCAATGAAGAGGAGTTAGTGCCTGTTTTATAGATTGAACCGTTGCCCCCTCTCCCCCCTTTTTAGAATAGGGTTGTTTGGTATTATTTTTTTATCATTAGCAAGAAGATTACCACAACAATCGAGTTATGATTAATTTAGCAGGTGACCCTCTCTGTAAGAACTACTAGCTAGGAAATATGTAGGGGAAAGATACAGACAAGATGAGAGATGAGAGTGAAGAGATATAGAGAGATGATGAGATTGATGGAGACGAAGACGGAGAGAAGTTAGAGAGGGGAGAGATGAACCAGTCAGTAGATGTTGAATTAATTGAGAGTATAGAAGATCGGATGTAGAGAGATGGTGAGTTTTACAGTTCTTGTTTGGAAGTTGACGAAGATTATTTAATAGAACAGCCTTAGTGCAGAGAGAGAGGAGAGATGTGAAGAGAAGAGCAGAAAGAGAGGAAGAGAGTAGAGAGAAGAGAGGAGGAGAATAAGTGAGAGAGACCGAAGAGAGAGAGAGAGAGAGAGACGAAGAAGAGAGATGTATGAAGAGAGAAGAGGACGAGAAGGAAGAGATGATGGAGAGTAGAGATGAAGGGGAGATAAAACTGAGAGGAGAGAGAAGAATAGAGAGAGAGAAGAGAGAGAACGAGAGCATAGACGAGAGAGAGACCATGCTGAGATTGAGCAGAGAGAGAGACTCGAGAGAGAGAAGAGAGAGAGAGAGAGACCTTGTTTCTTTACAGTGACATGATGTACTATATATCTGAAACAAGATAAGAATGAGTGATTAAAAATCAAAGCTTTGGAGAAAGATAAAGTTATAAAAAAAGTTAAACAAAAATTTAATAACTTTTTCACAAAAAAAATTTTTTTTAATAAAGATATAACGAATTTTTTTTTGTTTAGGTAATTTCAATTAAAATATAGCACTTAAACTTTACTACTATCAATGCCTCGGAAGAATACTTTGTCCTCCGTTATTGCGATGGAGGTGTTAAGAAGATGTGTAAATGATGTTAACAGAAGGAAAGGGGGTGGCGAGCGACCTTTGATGAATAGTTCCAGAATCGGAAAGGTGCGGGGCGAACGACTTGGAGGAGGAGTTCCAAAAGGAAAGGGAGCGGAGCGAAAAGACTTGAAGGAGGAGTTCCAGAAGGAAATGGGACGGAGCGGGGCGGAACGGAGCGACAGGCAGATTATACCCCGAGCAACATTCGACTTCAACTGCAAATTCTAACACTCTCGGCAACTTGTACATCCATTGCCGATTATACAGCTTCGGTTATTCCTATAACGAGAGAAAACTATTTAATTCATATTAATTGAAATTTTCACTACTATCCAAACCTTTATAGTGAAACCTTTTAATGTCATTTCATATTCTTATAAATAAATGGAAAAAAGTACTTTGCCACTTATTACCAATTAATAACTAAGATTTTCAATCAGCAGGAAATACAATGTTCAAAATTATTGATTGAGAAAAATATTAATGCAATCAAAACTTAGTTATTTAATCGTTTAAAGCGACCAATTTTAGGTTACGTTAACTTTACGTTTAGGTGGGAGCCTTACATTACTTTTCTATGATATTGATATAGGTATAAGTTTTATTTTATAATTAGGTTAGTATACGCTGCTCCAGAAGCTGTTAGGTTAACATTAGGTTAAGTTATGTACAGGTTGTTGGTTAGATTAGCATCGACATCCAACCATTTAAAAAATGACATTATAAAGCTTTAATATTTTCGTAGCTAAAAATATATTTTAATAACTTTCATTGACATTTAGAGTTGTTTAAATCTCTTAGTGTAATAATTGTGTTATTAATGAAATCGTCAATAATAATAATAATAATAATAATAATAAAATAATAATAATTAAATAATAATAATAATAATAAAATAATAATAATTAATACAATAATAATAATAATAATAATAATAATAATAATAATAATAATAATAGCAATTCATTCAGAACACTGTCAATATTTGTTTGTTTCAACCTTCTTTCTCCTGAATTAATATTAAATGACATTTAATTTGTTAGTAACTTTACCCAACCTAACCTAAGCTTATCCTCTTCACTAGTGTCTTCCAATGCTTCTAAGAAATGTCGAAAAGAAGAGAGAAAGTCGCCTCAGAAAACTTTAGAACAATTTTCTCTAGTAGACAAAATCCCTCATCATTTAAACAATGGAAAAGCTATGGTGAAAATAGTTAAATAAAATTCATCGCTTGCTATATGCTATATTTGCAAATCTATTAGATTACTACTACATTACTACTACTACTACTACTAATAATAAAAATTAATACAATAAATATATTAATTCAATAATAATAATAATAATAATAATAAAATAATAAACATAATTAATAATAATTAATTAAAATAATAATAATAATAATAATAATAATAATAGCATCACAATAATCAATGATTTGTAGTGACAATTTCTATTTTCTGGCAATCTGAAATCTTGGAATAAACAATTCTTTTTTAATTAATATATATTAGCAGTGGGTTTCGAGTTATATATATATTTTATTATATATATATATCATATATATATAATTAATATATTTATATATATATACTATATACTATATATAAAATTTATATATATTTTTAATATTATATATACTATATATATATTAATTATATTTTATATGATTATATATACTTATAAATATTATATATATACATAATAGGTGGCAGCACCGGATTTTTGGCGCACCGCGCACCGCTCCGCAACGGAGGTCGTGCACCTTAGTCACTCGCACCTCACCACCGCGTATCTGATCGCCATTCTACAGCCGCACCGCCCACTTTTTTGCAATTGCGCACCCACACCCGCACCGCACCGAGCAGCGAACCATAGCGCACCTGCACCCGTCCACCTATTAAATATTGCGCCACCACGCCACCGCACCGCACCGACATCTATATATATATTATATATATATATATATATAATAATATTATATATTAAATTAATATAATATATACTATACTTTATCTATATATATATTGTATAATATATATATAGATATATATTAGTATTTAAATAATAATATAATATATATATATATATTATATATATAGTATATATATGATATATTTAAAATATATTATACTATTATATATATATATATTAATATATTATAATAATATATATGAGAGGGTAAAGTAGACTGCTCCTGAACGTATGCATTACCCACCAATTGAGGCATAATGGATCTTACAGTACGATCCCATGGACACTCCCCGGATACTCAATGGTTCTCCCGCTTTTTTGTGCTCAATATCCACCATATCTTCTACATTTGGAGTAAGTTCTCCCTTATCACCACACCATCAAAATACAATCATTCACAACAATGATTCTAAACATTTAAACTACAAAAAAATGGTATAAAAAATGGCAGCCCACAGCGATTTTAATCTCGGACAGAAGCCCTCTATTTGTGGAGTGCTTCCAAACAACTAGCCCCTTATCCACCCTACCTCCCAGTCACATTAAAAGCCAATTCGACGCCTTTCCGTGATGTGAGTTGTGCTGCACGAATGCAGGCCTGTTTTGATTAACAGATCTCCTTTCTTCATTATATTTTCTTGCAATCCTTCTAGGTTTAACTCTAATTTCATTTTGATTTGAATCACACTCTCCTCCTCTAAAGCCTCTATCTCTATTCCTTAACCCGAAACTTAGGACTTTTGACTTCTGCTTCTAACGTCTACTCTGATACCCATACTATCTTTCCCTCAAGATCTTCAGCCAAGTCAGTTGTTCCACAGGTCTAAATTAGAGTTTTTCTCGTGTCTTTAGAATCTTGGTATTTTCCAATATTCTATCTCCAATGCTCAAAGCTAAGCCTGTCCATTAATAATTTAGAAACAATCCTTCTCTCACATTTCACGCTTTCACCACTTTGGACCAATTGCTTCTTCCAACTTCTCAAGGATAAATTTGAGAACTTATAAGACTATATCCTATTCAGATTGCCCCATCGAGCATGATTAGTTTTACACTCCCTACTCTATTCTCCTGACTCTTCTTTGACATTGAGCCCCTAACATTCTAGACCTTTCCTAATCTCTAATTCTGTTCTCTTTTTTTCTGATTAAATCTATTTCTTTCTTCCTCTGTCGTTCCTCCGATCACTTCTCATATCTCTGTTTTCTGTTCTATCTCTTCAAATCTTCCACGAGAAAGTCCGTCGCCTTTCGAGTTCTGGCTAACAGTCGACTTCCTTTTTCATTTCCATGGATGACATTTTTTTACTTAGTTTCCGTGCGAAAAGACCCCTCGAGTTGCTGCAAAACGAGCGAGCAGTTATTCTCCACCTGCCAGATGCGAGCCACCCATCACATACTCCTCAACTAAATCTAGATTAACCTTTAACCCGATGCGGATTCTCGTTATTATTAGCCACGTCAGGAACTGCGTCCCTTTGAGTTATGTCATCTCTCAAATTAAGGTAACGGTTTTAGCATTCAAAATATCCTCAAAATCATGCAAAATCTATTCTCCTATGACACTAAAAATTCTTTCATATTAAAGCAATTTTTTTTTTAATAATCTTATCTTGGTCTCCTCTTCCGCACGTCCTTCCTGATACATTTCGATATATGCTTTGCAGATTCGTACTAAGAAATTAGGCTTGGCCCTTTTAATATTTTAACACATTAATATTGCATCTTTTAAATATACGAGAGTGTTAATAAAAAAATATTCAATATTCTTTAAAATTAAGACTTAGTTTTCCGAAACATTTTAGCAATTCTGCATTTTTTTTTTCATTCTTTTGTTCGCTATTGTTTTTTTTGTTTTTTTCTGGCAGGGAGAAAATCTTGAACTTACTTTCGATTTATACTACACACATTACTACACAACACACACACACACACACACACAACACACACACACACACACACAACATCACACACACACACACACACACACGACACATATAATCCGCATCATCGTAATTTTTTTTTTTTTTTACAGGTAAACACCACCGTTCACGGGTAGTAGTAAGGAGTGGACAACTGACGGCCAAGGTCACGTCCGAAGTTGCAACCAGGATGTTGCATGCAATGTTGCAATGTTGCAAAGCAAACATTTTGCAACATTGTTTTTTCAAGACTTTTTGAGTTAAGGTTAGGGGTTTTTAAGGTCTGGAAGACGAATTTCCGAGTTCTGAGCCTGAACTCCAAGGATTTAACCCCAAATGGGGCCGGAGCCCCCAAAGGGGGCTTTTTGTTCCTAGATGGTTTAAACTGATCGATCGGTAGATTATTTTTGATGTTTCCAATCGATTTATCGTGATCGAGTTAACCCCTAAATCGATGTTTAAATCGTCTTTTCTACAGTGAATCTGGTTGGCAATTTTATTATTATTGGGATGGTTAAACTGATCCACGCGAGTTTGGTGACCGTAGGTCACCCTAAGTGGGTGTTGCCCCCTTAGCGCCAAGTCAAATTCGTCCTGACCCTGTTTTAGGCTTAACGTATCGGGCTAAAATTTTGATGTGAGTTATATGATGACGTAATCTCGTCGGAAGAAGAGATTAAGTCCCTCTGCGTCCCCCCGTAAGGGGGGACGCTACCCCACAAAAAATTAAAAATGATCGTAGAAGACTGAAACTTGGAGAAAGGCTGGAGATTCGGAGTCGGAGACGAGATGGGAAAGCGATCGGTTTCGGAGTCCTGGACCCCTCCCCGGACGGGGGTCCCCATTGAAAAAGTAAGAAGGAAATGCATGGAATGCAAACAGAGGAAGGAAGCAAGAAGAAAAGAAAAAGGAAGAAAAAAGAAAGGAGAATGAGAAGGGAAGAAGAATGAGAAGGAGGAGTCCTGAGGAAAGATTCAGATTGGTAGTCGGCACGCTGGTGCTGAGCCGGTGGCGGATGCTTAGTCTAATAGAAGCAGTCGTTTAATAATACAAGATCATTACTGCTTACATAACTGATTCTGTTCTAAGAAGTACATATCGTCAATGCATTGCATCATGCAGAGATAACCTTTATTTTTCTAAACGTTGAAGACTACATTTATATTTTTCAAATCTCATTTTTCTTTTTATAAACGGTCAACTAGTATAATTTTTTCCTAAGTTGAAACATGCTATTTTTTTATATTTTTATAAGTTTTTAATTTTACATTTAAACAGGTATAGATAATAGAAGTTCGACAATTTTATTTTTTATTTTTATTTCAATTTAATTTTTCTAACTTTTTTTATTTTTATTTTTTATTTTTTTTTTTATTTTTTTTTAAATTTTTTTTTTTTATTTTTTTTTTTATTTTTTATAATATTTTTATTAAGTTAATTTGCAATTATAATATGTTTAATTTTATTTACTTTGATTTTATTTAATGCTTTCTTTTAAATTTTTGTAATTTGTAACTTTACTTTTTTTTATATAATTTTTATTTTAAGATTAAATTTTTGTTTTAATTTTTTTATATAATTTTATTTTCCAATTTTAAATTTCGAAAAATTTATTATTTCAAATTTTTAGCTTTTTAATTTTTATTTTTTCTAACTTTATTTTTTATAAGTTTTTATTTTACATTTATACTTTGTGTTTATTTTTTTTTTAATTTTTTTTTTATTTTAAATTTTTTTTTTTTTTATTATTTGATGTATTTTGATTTTGTCGCTTGAAGTCAATTCGTGAATAAATAAATTTTTTTATACTTTTCATGTTTATATAAGCGAAAAATTTACCGTTTTTTACATACGCCTAGAATCAGTAAATCGACTAAATCAACCACATCCCACCACCCTCCTGACAGTTGGTTTCTAGTCGATTATTTGATTCTATTGATCATTGATCTATTGATCTATTGTTTATTGATTAAGGTCAAATTTTTTACTAAATTGGTCATGTTTATCATACCGCCTAAATCATAAATAGTAAATCAAGACCACGCATCACTCCCTCACTGCCAGTTGTGATTCTCTATTATGCTATTGGCATATATACTTGATCTATTGAGCTACTGATTAAGTTCAAATTTTTTACTAAATTTGTCTTGTGGTGACATACGAAATCAGAGAATAGAAATTCAAGACACCAATCCTACCCTCCTGTCTCAGTTGTGATTCTTATTGATCTTTGATCTATTGATCTATTGCATACTATTGATCTATTGATTTAGTCCAATATTTTTACGTAAAATCTGGTAACGTTTATCATACCTAATCAGTAAAGTCAGTTAAATCAAACTACCAATCCTCTACTTGGCCTGCTTCATACCTTGATCATTGATCTCATTGATCTATTGATTCAAGGTCACATTTCGAGTATCATTTTTGGATAAACATAACATAAAAATCAAGTTCTTTTTTATCCAAACATCAATCAATATATGTTGACGTAAGAAAGTTTTCACATTAATAAACGCTTAACTTACTATCCATCTGAACTATGAATATACCCCCCCAAAAGACAAACTAGCACTCTTAAATCAGGAATAAACTGTTTAACGTAAAAAGTTCCACCACTTAACACCCATAAAATAAACATAACATAACATCCAAAAACGTTAACTTAAACACAAATTTGTCAAGCATTGTCTTAACATTGTTCATTCAACACACCCAATTTTAAGCACACACACCTACACTACACACACAAATAAAAACACAGCACAACACACCCACACACACACATCCACACAATGCACACACACAACAACATTAACGCTTATACTAACACTAAATATTTTTTTAGGCTTATCTTTTTTAGGCCTGCACCCCCTTTTCAGAAAAAATCAAGCGAACATGAAAAGATTTATGCAAGGTAATAAAAATAGACTTTTATTATTTACATTTTAATTAATACCTATTTCTTATTTTTTATTAACAAACATTAACATTGTCAATTGGACATACATAAAATATTTTTAAACTTAATGAAATTAACTGTCTTATAACCATATGATGTGAGTGCGACATGAAAGTTTTTAATAACCAGATCGCTTAATCGGTTATGTGTTGGAACCATTTTAGTAAGGCAACAATCTAACAACTCCATATTTCCAGGCTGAAAAGTTATTTCGACACACTATAGACATAACCCTCTCTGTTACTTATCCGTGTAAATTAGCTTAGGATTCTGTGACTCATCTATTTCGTGAGTTTTTTATGAGGATAGGTCACGCTCGTACATCATCTTTATGCAACATTATCAATTGTATTTCTCATCATTGCCTTCACTGTTAAATCATGGTCTTTGGATATCACTTGTAATAAATGACCTCATCATGAGCTATGCTATTTTCAGAGCAACGATCATACGTTAACTTTAACAATTTTTCAAAATTAATAGTATCCTTTGTATCTTTAATTGATTGTAAGAGCCTTTGGGCTTTAGAATATGAATTTTATTTTTCCATCTGCAAGTTCTTTATTCTAACAACATAAGAAAACTTAGGTCAGTCACACAATAAGGAAATCGGCACTATGGCCTCAGAACCGTATTCTGCTATTTCATCTTTAGTTCACCTAAAAAGTTTCTGTTTCAATATCTGAATCGTTAACTCCCGCGACACAAAATAGGCAAGAGTCTGTATCGCATATGCCCTTTGTTTGACTATTGTTAAGGAGCCTCGTATATATTTTATACGTCATTGCAGTCGTAAACAGCGATAGGATATTGTGGCAGTTGACTGCGTTTTCGGCTAGTGTATTTTGACAACTTGTTACAACATATTTACAGCACTATGGAATAACGCTAGTTGAACTTCATCTTTCAACATTGATTTTGATTTAATCCCATACTTGTTTAATCATCAGTACATATCACATGCCTCTTTAGGCGTATTTGTTGGCATTTTCCCAAAGAAGAATTGTAGACATAATTTTGCAATGAAACCGCATCCCATGCTTTTTCTTGATTATTGTTAATTATCAAAGTTCGGAGAACCTTCCTTTTCTCGAAAAGACGGACAAACTCTTAAGTTTTTCCCTCGAAATCATGATCGTCTTCGTAAATATTATTGGGTGGTTGTCCTGATGCCTCTGTTTTTATTTTTAAGAAGAAGTGGTTCACATATCTTTCAAATAAAAACTCCTTCTCTTTAAAAGACCAAACTTCAAAAAATTTTAATTATTTCGTACCCCATCTCTAATGCTAACTGAATTTCAGGTGTTGTGGGTATACACCTTCATAGCACGTTATTCTTATCAATGATGTGCATTTTCGCAACAATTTTCTTCAGCAATTTTTAACACAGAGTGGAAATATAATTTATTTTTGACTCGTTTAGCGAGGACGGGGATGTATAAGCCTTGAGGAGGAAGAATCTTAATGTATGCTGTACCGAAATATTTATCATTGATACCATTCTTAAATGATTCAATGTCTGGTACTTTATCACCTATTAGTTTTTCAGGGGGGCCACAAGGGTACTTCATTCGTTTCTGAACATAAGGATAAAGCGATGTATAGTCTAAATACATGATCTTCTGCCCTTTAGTTGGAGGGTAGTAATGTACGAATGGTTCAGTGCGGCCTCCAAACAATGAATTATCTATTATGAGTCTGTTGTTAACAACATCATTGCTAAGACGTTGAATATAGTCGCTAATGCTTATGTTTTCATCGGTATGATCAGGATCTTGAATGATTTGGGTCTTTTGAACCTTCCATTCACATTCCCACACACGTACTACATTAAACCCGGCTTCTTTATACCTATCTTCTTGTTTCATGATGAGATTGTAGCGGTCAACAGCCGAAACGTTATGCAACATCCCTTTTCCTTTATTGCAGTCTTTATGTCCATGCCATGCACAACCATGGTATAGGAAAGCTGTTTTCACTCCTTTTACATAACCAAACCCATCAGGGTAAAGCCACTTGTTCTTAATTTTAAACCCTTTCTCTCCAACCGTGGACGCATGCCCTTAAATGTCTAATATTGTTCAATTTTCCTGATACATAACCATTCGAATTGCTTAATAGGTGAAAGGTTTAGGGTCCGCTCTCGACCTAGAATCAGTAATTTTTCCTCGGCATAAACACATTTTTATAAAGTGAAAGATAAAGATGAAATGGTTTGTGCTTTTATCTTAGACGAATCTATATCTAAATTCTTTAATGAAGCACCTCTAAACTTTCAAACATTTTCTTAGTATAATTAACATTCTTGTACACAATACTTTTCACATTCTTCAAAAATTATTGTAATCTTTGCATATAACACTATTATAAGTACTCTTTAAATTCTAGCTTTTCATGCCTGTTTGAATTTTATCTACGTTCGAAGAATTTCCTTATCAGGAATAGGTCTTTTATAATTCAGATGTATCTTCATTTAAATGTAATAGGAAAGAATACCTTGGAATTGTCTTTTTCACTAACACCATGGCATTTAGGCAGCTTTTCCAATGCAGATGGGTGGAAAAGCATGTATCGCCTGAAGACTTATATCCTTTCGACTCCCATTGAAATTATTTTATTACCACCTCTTTTATAGGATATCAGTTCTGATAGAAAATCTGAACTTGGTGGTCAGTAAATGATGCATATATGAACGATGATCAAATTTTCCACCATTATGTGCAGCAACAACTACTTTTGACTCAGGATTTTTCTCTGAAAACTCCATCAGGAAGTCTATAAATTGATTTACAGGCGTTTTTTCGGTCTCTAATTTAAATGTTCTTGTTCTTGGACCACAATGTGAACATACTTGTTCACCTTCCTTATCTGTACACATATCGCATATCAATTTCTGAACTACCAGTAAATAAAGGATGCCAATTCTAATTAATTCTTCTTCCTTTATCATCATAACCTTTATCTTCCTGGTATGTCTCGATATCATAGTAACATGTATGAACCACCGAATCAGTATCTTTCTTCTTTTTAATTTTCTTTTTCATGTAGCATATATGATATTCGTCTTTTTTAGGCACGTATTTTTCTTTACATATAGTACAAAAGGCTTTTGTACAGTCATGTTTTGAAACGACAGTTGCGATCAGCATTTATTTGCACAAGGCAGAGTCTGCAAATCTTTATTTTCTTGCACGTATTATTATCTTGATGTTTTTTAAAGCAGAATGCATTATAAAATTCACGATTACATTCACGACATTCATGGAATATACCATCGTGATCAAATGAGCCTTGACACTTATCGTATAGACACTGTCTACATCCATAATGTTCACAGTCTAATTTATGTGTAATATTATTGCTGTTGAAAGTGTAACAATAAGTTCAAAAGATACCGTTCATATACGTCTTTATGCCTTTTTGGGTATTCCTAAAACATAACCTTTAACTTTATCTTTCTGTTATACGCATAGTATGATTTCTCCAAGTCATCGGCCTATATGTATAAAGGGTCATTTCTGTGTTCTCATTAGATGGATTAAGTAAAAGTATTTATCCATTACCCGCTTCAGACAAATACGACTATAGGCAATTTTTTCGATAAATTCTCGATTTTTCCAAAATCATTACTATGAAAAGAATTGTAATATTCCATACCACGTTTTGTTACTGCTATCTTCTGCCTCATCTCAATTTGTGATTCATGAGATGAAAGAATACTTGACCTTTTACACATTCTCCTCGGCTATTTTCTAAAACAGCGACAATCAGTTTCTTGAAACACCAACCTACATCTCCTTTCTCTAGGTGAACTTTACTAATGTAAACATCGTTTGAAACTAAGATTTTGTGGCTCGAATCGCGTCATTTAACAGTCATCAGCCTTTGCCTTTAGCTTCATCGACACCGGTAGCTACTACTTGAATTTTGTAAGGAAGCCTTGTCCACCGGACTGAAATGACCCTTCAAGCGTCTCATCACTCTTTCACCCAATGATGTCCAGTATATCCTGTAACTGATGTTTTACGTAAGTATTTTCCGCCCCCGGTCCAGGTGACTGATTCATGCAAAAATGAATTTGAATTCCAAACACCCTCATAATGGCGGGCCTATCATAGTCCAAGTCTTGTAATATATCAATGACTTCACTTACAACCATTTCAAACGATGTTTCAAGATCTCTTGGTCCTGGAAAAAGTTTTCATCTATAACCTTAACTTCATAGGTATGAACGATCCATTGACTTTTAAGTTTCTCTACAAGAAATGTGCGTTGTCTGTGTATATTTGGTCCTTCTCTTGTTATTACCACATTCATGTCTCGATGAGTTAGCGCTGGAAATAAAATAGTCCATGATTATTATTATTATGATATATTAGACAATTAAAATCAAGTTTTCAAAAAATAGGGCACTATACCAATAATATATTAGTTTAACATAGTATTTCACATTACATATATTAAATATATTTATCCACACAACAACAACATACCATTTTAAACGGTGTGTTGATAACGATACGATGAACGCTTTTTACTCAAATGTATAGATGTATATTCAACACGTTTCTGGAAAAAGAATAATTTTTTTAGTTATGTGCATATATCATTTTCCCTCTATTCTTAATTGGATAAAAAATGTTATTTAATTTTTTACGTGTCAATATTTTTAGTAAAAAATTTGTTACAATTTTATTTTTAAATGAGAATATATATATAAATAATAAAGCTTACCTGGCTGAATAATAAGTGATTGAAAAAAATCCTCACAGTGTAGTGTATAAAACTGCTGATGATGATATCAACAGGATCCAGCGAATGTGTCTTAAAAGGTGTTTGATCGTAAGAACTTGGATTAAAAAATGCCTATCGAGTAGACCTCGTTGATTTATATATAACACAGTTCCCCATCTATACGAGTTGCCATTCACTCTGTATGATCGCTACATTGCTTGTATTCCAGCCTGAGGGTTAAATTTAATAAGTATTGCATCACTTTATGCAAAGTGGATATAGCAATATAAATATTTTCATGTTTCGAGTTGATATTTTCTGAAGAGGGGGGGGGTGGAGCCTAAAAAGAGATAAATTTAAAAATATTGCAGGTGTTACTATTGCGTAATGTTGTGTATGTGGTGTGTGTGTATGTGTGTGTGTGTGTGTGTGTGTGTGTGAACAATGTTAGAGACATGCTTGACAAAGTGTGAATAAGTTACGTTTTTGGATGTTATGTTAGTTACTTTATGGGTGTTAAGTGTGGAACTTTGTTAACGTTAACAGTTTATTCCTGTTTAAGATGTGCTAAGTTTGTCTTTGGGGGGTTATATTCATAGTTCAGATGATACTAAGTAAGCTTTATTAATGTGAAAACTTTGTTACGTCCAAGCATAGTATTGATGATGTTTATAAAAGAACTTGAAGTTTTATGTTATGTTTACCAAAAATGATACTCGGAATATGACAATTAATCAATAAATCAATAGATCAATAGATCAAGGATGAACAGGAGGGTGGAGGGATGGTAGTTTGATTTACTGATTTACTGATTTAGGGTATGTAAAACGTTACAATTTTAGTAAAAATTTGACTTAAATCAATAGATCAATAGATCAATAGATCAATAGATCACAACTGGACAGGAGGGTAGGTTGGGTGGCTTGATTTACTGATTTACTGATTTAGGGTATGTAAAACATGACAATTTTAGTAAAAAATTTGAACTTAATCAATAGATCAATAGATCAATAGATCAATAGATCAATAGATCAATAATCAATAGATCAACTGGTCAGGAGGGTGGGTGGATGGTGGTTTGTTTACTGATTTAACTGATCTTAGGTCCATGATGATGGACAATTTTTAAAGTAAAATATTTTGACCTTAAAAAGAATTCCCCAATAGATCAATGAGATCAATAGATCAATATGACAATAAATCATAGATATTAGATCACAACTTGGCAGAAGGCGTGGTGGAATGGTGGTTTGATTTAGTGATTTTCTGATTTAGGGTATGTAAACTAACGTAAATTTTTTGCGTTATAAAAATGAAAAAATAAAAAAAAAAAAAAAAAAAAAAAAAATTTAAAAAAAAAAAAAAAAAATAAAAAAAAAATAAAAAAAAAAATTTTAAAATAAAAAAAATTTAAAAAAAATTAAACACAAAGTATAAATGTAAAATAAAAACTTAATAAAAAATTAAAATTAAAAAGAATGAAAATTGGAAGAGATAAGCATTTCAAATAATAAAGTTAAACACGAAGTATAAATGCAAATAAAACTTATACTACAAAAAATTAAACACAAAGTTAAAATGTACTTATAGAGAACTTATATAAAAAAAATAAAGTTAGACAAATTAAAAATATAAAAAAAAATAAAAAATTAAAATAAAAAAAATTAAACATAGTATAAATGCAAAATAAAACTTACCAAAAAATAAAGTTAGAAAAGTAAATTTAAATAAAAAATTTATGAAAAAATAAAAAAAAATAAAAAATAAAAATAAAAATAAAGTTAGAAAAATTAAATTTAAAAATAAAAAATAAAAAATAAAAATTAAAATAATAAAGTTAAACAAAGTATAAATTAAATAAACTTATAAAAAATAGTAAACAGTATATGCATGTTTCAAATAGGAAAAATTATATTAACGTTAATCGTTTAATATAAAGAAAATGAACTGAGATTTTGAAAAATATAAATGTTAGTCTTGAACATTTAGAAAGACGGGTTATCTTTACATGATTGAATGCAATTGAACGAGTATGACTTCGTTAGAACAGAATCAGTTATGTAAACAGTAATGTATTATTAAACGACTGTTTATTAACTAAACACCGCACCGGCTCCAGCACCGGTGCCACTACCAACTCTGAATCCTTCCTCAGACTCCTCCTTCCTCATTCTTCTTCCTTCCTCCTTTCCTCCTCCTTCCTCTTATCCTTCCTACTTCTTCTTCTCTTCCTCTGTTTTGCATTCCATGCATTTCTTCTTCTTTTTTTTTCAAACTGGGGACCCACTCCGTGGGGTCTCTGGACTCCGAAACCGACTCCAACTCCGTCTCCGTCTCCGGCTCCCGAATCCTCTACCCTGTCTCCAAGTTTAAGTCTTCTACGGATCATTTTTAATTTTTAGTGGGGCAGCGCTTCCCTTAGGGGGGACTGGGGCCCGCAGAGGGACATAAATCTCGTTCGACGAATTAACGTCATCATATATCACATCAAATTTCACTCCGAATACGTTAAAGCTAACATATGGTTTTCAGGACGAATTTGCCCTTGGCGCAAGGGGGCAGCACCCCCCTTAGGGGTGACCTCGGTCACCAAAACTGCGTGGGAAGTCAGTTTAACACCCATAAATGCATATACCAAGTTTGAAGCGATAGCTCTAGTCCTTCATATCGAAAAGGGTGGTACCGCGCACAGTGGAGAGACTTACCAAGGCGATAATGCATGTTAATTATTGTAATTATTTTTCTTTTCGATTACATTTTTCATTGTAAAATGCCAACCAGTGCACGTAGAAAGACGAATTAAACTATCGATTTATGGGGTAAAGATCCTATAGAATATATCGGAACATCCAAAAATGATCTATTCGATCAATCCACAACTTTCCCCTGCTGAGTTAACAAGCCCCTTTGGGGGGCTCCGCCTCCCTTTTGGGGCTAAAATCCTTGAGTTCAGGCTCAAAACCTCGGAAGTCGGTCTTCCAAACCTTAAATTTTGGTCTACCGACCTTAAAAACCCTAACGCACTTGATGTATAAAACGTCAAAATCTAATGAAATGATGGAAATTTCCAAGTCAGCTGCCGACATGACTGGAATTTCCAAAACCTTTCAAAATGGTTTTCAAGTCTTTGCCTTCGTGCAAGGCTGCCAATGGGAAAAATCCCCCAAATCCTCCGGAGTTGGGGGGTCTCTGGCCTGCAATTGCTGGTTAATGGACAGAAGATGCTAAAAAAACGATTAGCCTAAAAATCAGGCTAAAAAGGTCAAGGCAAAATCCTTGGGTGGGGTAAAACAGGTCAGGGTGGTGTAAAACAGGTCACTTTTTCAGTTTTGCGGTCAGTTGCGCCCCCTATACTACTACGGGTGTAA
>JABUQX010078864.1:0-2500 GCA_015478945.1 Trachelipus rathkii
AAGAGGAGATCTTTTACAAACCCTGCCAAATTCTCTACCAATCCTCTCAAACTCAAACTCTTCAGATTCGCCACACACCAAATCTCCGCATATAATAAGTAGGGACCCTCCAACTCATCTCCATCATTCTACACACGCATTACCGTCACGACCCACCTTCATTCTTTCATAACCCATCTATATATCAAATTGAATAACCAAGAAGACATCACACAAACTTCTGGGGTGCTCACCCGCTGATTAATCCCTGTCGTTAAACCAATCACTTTGTATCGATATATGTCTTAGCACAAGCTTCACTAGATCAGGGTTCGGTCTATTAGGCGGATACTTTTGATTCCATTCAGAAGCCTTACACCAAACACTATTTCTGATTTGGAGCGTGTGGAGCTGCTGCCGACTAGACGCTTCCCTTATTAACTCTATCATATGCCGCCTGTGCAAATCCATAAAACCTAAATACAATTTTATTCTTATCAACCAGAGGCTCATTCTTAATCATTTGTTTCAATGTAAGAATTTGATCCACACATCCTCTACTAACTCCTAAACGCACCTTGTTCTTCATCAATCAGTCCCCTTCAGTCATCGTCGCACTCTTTTCGACCAAAACATCAAGCATATATCTTCCCTACACACTCAATAAACTTAATACCCTATATTTCTTCAGTTCCCTTTATCTCCCTTACCCTTATATAAAGGTACTATTACTGCTCTCCTCATCCTCGAAAACATACCCCCATAACGCTTTATTACAACAAACTTCAAAGTCCAAATCAATCACCATCTTCCTCCGTTCTTGATCCTTTCACCAGAATTTCATCTATACCTGCCGATTTACCATTCAAGCTTTCCTCAACTCTATCCCTTTCTCCTCTTTTGCTAATAACCCGTCATCCCAAAAATACTATTCCTTCTGTACATCAAACCCACACACAGTCATTATCACCTCATCATTACTTCCAATATTATACAGATAAAATGTTTCTTCTCCACACTCCATCACATCCCATTTCATCAGTTACAAAAAAACCATCCCTATCATTATTCTGAGCAGGTTCCCTTATTCTGATTCTTAACCTTTCGCGCCGCTTCCTTCAGAAGAGCTTCCTATTCCCTTGTTGTCCCCATTCATCCTCCTTTCCAAACTGTTCATTTACCCTTGTTCTTTTTCTCTTACGTATGCATCTTTTTAGCATTCCTTCTTTTCTCCTTATATAATTCCAAAGCATCTTTCTTTTGAAACTTCAACATTTGCTTTTTAGTACATTCAGCCACGCTTCTTTTTTACTTTTTAACCGCTTGCATCACTCTTCATTTCGCACCACTCACTGTTATCATTCTTACTTCCTATTTAGCACACTACATACTTCTTTTGCACTGCTAACAATTGTTCCTTCATTTGCTTCAGATTTGTTCAGTTTCAACTTGTTAACATTCAACTGATTTACTTGCGAGCGTCCTTACATACTTATCCTTATTACCCTGTTCACTAAACTCTCACTCTTAATTTTACCCACTTCCTTCGTATAACCTTCCTCTCCATCCAAGTCCCACTAACTTAATTTTACATATAGAACAACATAATAATCCGATAATCCCATTCCTAAACCCATCACTGATTTAACATCCAAAATACACTACTTCAACACTCCTTCTTCACAACACAAAATCATCATACTTTTTCACTTCGATACCATCTCTACCCTACACCAAACTCTAGGTAATACTTATGGATACTCATTGTGTTTAAAGAAAGTAGTTACTTACACACATACATTCCCCTCGATAGAAATCAACCACCTTCCTACCATTCTCATTTTCCTCCTGACACCCTAAAACCACCTGTTATACCAATCCTTTTTTTGATCATTATATATATATATATATATATATATATATTATATATATATATATATAGTATATATATAGTATATATATATATATTAATATATATTAATATATATATATATATATTATAATTATTATATATATATATATTTATATATATATATATATATACTGTATATATAAAATCCGTATAAAAGTCAATATTTAGGCCTAAAAGGGGTATTGGTACTACTGTATAAATTTAAAACATCTTTAATATACAAAAAAAGAGGTAATTTTAAAAAAAAAAAAAAAAAAAAAACATTTTGTTTAAAAAAAAAAAACAAATTAAAAAAAAACGTATTTTTCAAAATTCAATATATATTTATATAATATATATATATATATATATATATATATATTATATAATATATATATATTATATATATATATATATATATTTATTATTATATATATATATATATTCTGTATGTGATGTATGTATGTATGTATGTATGTATGATGTATGTATGTATGTATGTGTATGTATGTATGGTTGTATGTATGTATTATGTATGTATGTATGTTGTATGTATGTAATGTATGTATGTATGTATGTATGTATGTATGTATGTATGTATGTATGTATGTTATGTATGTATGTATGTAT
>JABUQX010078864.1:20000-33302 GCA_015478945.1 Trachelipus rathkii
TATTGGTGATTAAACCAATTTCTATAATTGTAGGTAATTCTTCGTGTGTTGGGTGGCTGCATTTACAAGTGGATGTTGGGAATGAGACTAGTCGTCTGCGTAAGAATTAGTTTGGTGGTTGGTTTGGTTTGGGGTGGGCATATATTATATATATATATATATATATATAATATATATATATATATATATATATATATATATATATATATATTAATATATATATATATATATATATATATATATATCATATTTATATTTATACATTTTTATTATAAATATAATATAATAATTTTAATAAATAAAATAAATTAAATATATTTTATATTAAATAATTAAATATTATTATATATTAAAATTAATCTATTAATATAAATATATAATATATATAATATATATATATATATATATATATATATATATATATATATATATATATATATTTATGAGTCGTGAGTGAGTCCATAGCCATTTTGCTCGAAATCTATTTTACAATTAATGATTTGGTTATTTGTCAAGTTGATTAAAAGAACAGTATGTGTTGATTAACAAAAAAAGACTAATACTGAAGCCAAAACTTTGTTAAGCGATGGTAACATTTGTAAATCTAAATTCAAACCCTATTAACATTTTACAGTAATTTAATAGGAAATTTTAAAAAAAAAATTTTGATTTTCACGAAATGATGAAAATGGTCACGACAAATCTGCTTGGATTATTTTATTTTAAGGTCTACCAAAATTTCCTAAATTTATAGCATTTTGTAGCCAAAATATTAACAGCAAAACTTTTAATTTGAACCCCTAGATATCCAAGTACCCATCTCAAATTGGTAAAATCCCGTATTCCCATATAATCAACATTATGGATTTTAAAGAAAGAATACACAACTTTGTAGTTTTGAAGTTTATATCAATCTATAACTTTGGATTGCTTTGATTGATAGATTTATTATTTGATATTTCTGATTTTGATTTTCCGTATGTTTTCGCTTGTTGAATTGTGCATGTCGCAGGCTTTTTTCGATTTGAAAATAGGTTTTTAAAACCAGTTCATGGTTTTGGAATGGGGACACCATTCTCGTCCAAATTTAGAGTTTTTTTTTTTTTTTTTTTTTTTTTTGAGTTAATTGAAAAAAGTTCCTCCCAAATGTTCTGAAATAATTGTATAGTGCAGAATGCAGATGGACGTTTATTATATATTGTCTCAGAGCATGTCTATGAAATGTATTTTGTTCAAGCTGATTAGTTTGTGCCCTCTATCAAATTTAAGGTAGATATGATAGTTATACCCCTACTTCAATAGGGCTCTGCCCGTGAGGTGGTGACTGTAAAAAAAAAAAGTAACTATTTTTCAACAATTTAAGGTTATCGAATGTAATCACATGTAGCTTCTCAAATACAAATACACTTAATTCAAAGAAGGGAGTTTTTTGTTGGTTGAATTTTTCTACGCACGTTAAGTTATGTAGACACTAAATTTTGATAAATGAATTTTGCACACTGTTATACGGAATTTGTACTATAAGTTACAAATTCTGTATAACAGTGTAAATGAATTTGCACATGTTATACAGAATTTGTAATAAATTATAATACCCTTTTTCTTATATCGAATAAGCGCAAAAGAGCTGTAAGGAAGAAAGTTTACTCTCTAGTTCCACGAAAAGATTTTAGTTTTGTTAGCACTTTGATTCTGCAAGCATAAAAATATGAAAGCGTAAAGTAGTTATTTAAAGAAGTAAAATTGATTTCCATGGTTTCTGCGCTTTGAGAACTCTTAAAAGCCTGCAAGACCAAGTGATCCGGAGGAAAAAAAAGGGGAATAGTATTTAGCATTCCATGTGCTGATTGCGATACGGTTTATATTGGAGAAAATCGATATAATTAAGTTTAGCACATTTTAAATATAATGTACATATATTACAACTTATGTGAGTAGACTGCAATATGAATTGTAATTATAAATATATTCAAAACTTACGTACGTAACATTTTTTCCCTTTGTTTCTGAAGAATTATCATTATATTCAGCATTTAAAGATTAGGAATTAAAAGCAAATTGAGGCTATTATAATAAATTAGGTAGAAGCATTTTATATGTTTAAAATATTTAACCCGTTGAATATTCCTAAACAGAATAATGAAGAGAGCCTGGATAAATTTATTTTACTAAGAAATTTGATGAAGCCAGAGAAATGCCCATAGAAGTCTATGAATATCACTCTGATCCCTTCTGTTTATGTGATAGTTTTTGAAATTCTAGGCATTGTTTATGCTATGAGAGATGAGAACAGGAAAGTGAAACATCACTTTGAAGATGCGATAACTGGGTTAAATCAAAGTGATACAGATAACGCAGTAAAAGATGCAGCTGCAGGTCGTATTTCTAAAGTTATTAAAGTATGTTAAAGGAAAAGAAAGATATAGTACGTTCGGATGAAAATTATGCGCAGGGTCTTATAAAGCCTCGGAATGATGGTATTAATGCAATTTTGAAACTATGCCACTGAATGCAAGTGGAAGTAAAAGTAGAAGAGGAAACTGGCAGGGCAATTTATGCAAGAAGACATCTTAAACAGGTTTGTTCTCTATTACTTCAATGTATAATTTCAGAAGAGCGGAACATTTAACCATTTGTTTGTTGCACAACTGTTACATAGAAGTAAATTTAGTTGAAGTTAATAATTTATATATATAAATCTAAAAATCAAATAATTATTATTTTCTCTATAAATTGAAATACAGGAGACTTAAATAATGGTGGATGATCCTTATGTAAGTGTTTGAAACAGAGAGCTTTGAAACTCACTGCCATTATTGTTATAAAAGATTTAAGGTCCTCCATTCCTGCGATACTTGTTCTCGGTAAGATTAAAAGTAGACTAAGCACTGAAATTATATAAAAGAATATTTTAAGTTTGTTCATGAGTTAATCGTTTACTTTAAATTTATTTCAAGTATGGTTCTACAGTGAGGAATGCTTTAAAAATAAGCTAAGCGGTTTCCACTCCTCAGAATGTCCGTTTGAATTTTTCTATATGAGATTAGTATTGACAATATGGGATTGTAGTGGTTCAGGTCAGTTTTTAAAAATGCTCATTTTAATGCAATTTAGTAATACTTATGATAGCTTTATGCATAAAGCAATGATTATGAAGATAAAATTATATTGCATTTTTTCGGCGGAAATATAATGTAAAAATTATTGCATTTGAAACAAATGGGAACTTTAAACGTAAAAATTCAAATTAATACAACAAAAAAGAAATTTAGTGTTCCTACGAACCTCCCCTATCTAGTTTTACTACCGGTTTAGTTTAAAAAAATATCATAGATTAAAGGTTTTTATTATAAATAAGAACACCTTAATAATTTTACAAGGTAGATACAATTCTTTCAAGCTATTCAATTAAATCCACTTTGACTTTAACCTCACTACCATATGTTAACATGGCTCCGAGAGAAGATTTTAACAATAAAGAAGTTAGGTGAACTAGAACTCCAGTTTATAGATGCTCTACTTTAGAAATGGACAATTGAAATTAGTTGTTTGGACGATAGCACCCAACCTCGTAGTTTAAGATCCTATTAAATAACCTTCGTTTCCCACCTAGATGAGTTTTCAGTGCTTACCTTCCGTGTTGTAGAAGACGTAATCAAACAGCAGTTGTTCACAAAGATTGTTTAGAAATCTCTTTAATATGTGTTCGTTATAGCGTAATTTTTTTTCTCGAATATTGTGTGTCATTATTGTTGTTCTTACTGGATATAACATGAAACTATCATGCGGAAACATTTAGATAATGTTAGATAATGCAATGTGATGAGTCTTATGACTCTGAATGTGTGCTCTTTTCTAAATTTCTTTATACAACAAAAGAAGTCTCTCAATAAACCCAACCTGCAAATTATCATTTTGAAACATTTTTTAGGCAAGTTTTAACTGTTCGTGCAAAAATCGGCATAGAATTTTGGATGCCGTTTAATTAAGTCTAATGCAAATTCAGAAATCATACGGAAAGCAAAACTACAACATTTACCTGCTTTTATAGAATCTGCTTTAGCATGCAGAAACAGAACCGGTAAAAAATTAAGTCATTGAGTCACTGTATAGGAGACACTGACAAATGAAAAATTTATATTTTTTTTAACATCCGTGCGATTTATATCTGACAAAAAAATTAAACCTTTCACATTAGTGTTTAGATTGCTAAAATAAAATAAGAATTTACATACAAATCTATCTTTTACTTTAAAATACTATAATAAATTAATTTTTTCCAGAATTCTTTTACGGTTAACTTGGGAGAATATTAAATCATTAAGAAAAGATGGAGAGATTGATACAACATCGCCAGATTCTCACCCTCTACACACGGAATGTAACTGGCAGGAAACATACTGTACAGATAATTATCTGACAATCTATAAACTTGTAACGAACTCTCAGAAAAGAAATTGTTTCGATTTATTTAAAAAAACCATCATTGCCGTTTATATAAAGCAATGCCTAAAAGAAGTAGGTTTCTTTAAGGGAGATAACGTAAGTTTAGAAGATGAAATATTTGTGGCAAGTTTAATATTAAAACATATACAAAGTTACTCATGTAATGCTCTCAGTATTACAGAATTTAATGTTGAGGAAAGCTACGTGGACAATGTCAAAATTATCAATCTGGGAGGAGGAATTTACCCAACAATCTCTTTACTAAATCACAGTTGTGATCCAAATGTTTCTATTTATTTTATTGGTGAAGTTTGTGTAGTACGAGCAACCAAAATAATCGGAAAAGGAAAACAACTTTTTTTAAGCTATGGTCCCATATTCAACCTGGTGAGAAAAGAGTCGAGACACACAGATTTAAAAAACCAATATATGTTTGATTGCAAATGTATAGCTTGCAAGGAAAATTGGCCTTTATATGAAGAGAATACAGTGTACATGAAATTTGCCTGTCCTGTAAAAGGCTGTAAGCAAATAGTAGAGTACGACGGAAAAGAAAATATGAACTGTCCATCTTGCGGTTTCGAAGAGAAGCACAAAAATTTAAAGACTGAAGCCAAGTGTAGAAATGAAGAGTTTAAACAAGGCATTGATTTTCTGAAAGTTGGTCAGAAAGATAAAGCACTTTTTGCAGTTAAACGTTTCCAAATGTACGCCGACAAGAATATCATTGCTCCATCAATGTGTTTAACAGATTGTCAGGAAATGTTGAAAAGATGTTTTCTTTTACAAGGAAATTTATTTGAAAGTAAGAGAAAGTGAAGATTATATGATTTTTAATAGGTTTTAAAATTTTGAGAAAAATAAAGGTTATAAATTAGTATTATTTTACCACACCTCTATTTGGATTTATTTTTTATCATCAAAAATCAAAAGAAAAAGAAATAAAAAATCTGACCATTGTTAGAAAATTATATAATTTAAATAAATTATATAATTTAAATAAATTATATAATTCAAATAATTATGTAATCTATAAATAATGTAAAATTTAGTAGGTACTACTAAATGACTTGTATTATTCCAATTTAAAGAATTTTTCCTATCGATTAATTTGACCAAAGGTATATGATCATACAAATACACAATTTTAACTTTAAATCACTGCTGTAAATCATCATCATCGTCGTCACCGTAATCATCAATGGAGGATCCAAATTTAGGAGATTCAATGCGACCTGCGGTTAAGGGTTTGAATATTCGGCTATTGCGGCCATGGCTAAAGAAAGATGTTGCCCATCTGTACTAAGGATACACAAGTGTTATTGGAAACTTGATCTATTAATTGACTCAAAATAATTGAAGCTTCAAAAACTTTTTTTTTCCAGAAGTCTCAGCTGAAAGCAAGTCCAACAGCAAATTATTTTGAACGGTCAACAAAACGTGTAGGTACAAGGTTCATTTCACACACTACATTCTGGGCAGCAGCGCTAGTCGTATCTATTTCAGGAAGAGCTAGGTCACTCCTCGAATGTGTGCGCAACAGAACCTTCCAAAGATTGGAAATCACTTGCCGAAAGCTTGAGTGCGAAAGTATTTCCAGCTTATGAAAGAATAAAATATAATTGAATTACACTAAACACAAATATATAACCACTTAACGCACTTAGAAATTATGACTAGATATTTCACCCAGGTGAGCACAAAGTAGGTCTTACTAAAAGAAAAATGTGCGCTTCCGTTTCAAGTGCTTGAGATATCAAATGCTAGAAATTTCAAATAGCTAGCAAAAAGAAGTGTACACTATTTTTAGAAAAAACACTAACGCAAACTTTAAAGAAGTTAGGTATTCGTTCTTTCTGCACAGCCAACGCAAGGTCTGTTGTTAAATGGATACAAATACATTTTCTTAAATACTAAAGTTGAATAGATTGAAGTTATTCTTGGAGTTAATTTCTTTCTCCCTTAATTTGCATATGAATAACCTTTAATTACCTCTAATTTAGCGATTTCTTATAACAAACTCTTATCTCCTACTTCAAGTTTCGGCTCCCACCTAAATGTCTTTTATATTTGATTACCGTGAACATTTTTTGCTACATATATAATCTATAATATAGAACTCTTAATAAAGGTAACCAATTCTTAAATTGGGCACCACCTATCTCCCCTTCCCCTAGACCTCCAATTTTTTTTTTTTTTTTTTTTTGTAGAAGGAAATGACGGTATTTAAAAGTTACGACGGCAAACACTATTCTGTTTTTCCCAACTGTCCGATTCCTTAATTTTCCTCCAAAAGGTGATGTTATTCTTAAGTGCACAAACCACTGTGTGATCATAGTGTTCCAAATCTGGAATTATCTCTAATATTTCATCCAGTGGTTTGGCCCTCTTGTCAAATTATGGCTCGCTTATTCTGTCATGTTTATATATCTCCCTACTCTACCTAATAACCCAAGTTCATAGACAATCTTAAATCTAAAATAAAGAACATTCTCTCGTCTTCTATTTTCTCTTAAATAATCATTGTATTGTGGGATTTCACCACTGCCTGTGTCATTCATCTAGTTCCCAAGATGTTGTATAATTAGCTTTCCATGTATGTATCCCTGATCATCATTGAGACTTATACTAAATCTTTTCCATCTCTGGATTCCTCCGATCATCATTCCAACTCTTATCTTGTTTTATATATTGAAATCTCCCTCAGGAACGTCCCCTATTTTCCGCAAAGAAATTCCATGCTCTTGTGCAATCTGTTGCAGGGACACGACCTCCAGGAATCAATCCTCTTCCAACTCTAGAAACTTGTGCTTAGTCGTGCTATCTCAGGATAATGTTCTGTTTCATGGCAACGTAGTAAGCGGCTATACAGTCTCTCTCTCTCTCTCTCTCTCTCTCTCTCTCTCTCTCTCTCTCTCTCTCTCTCTCTCTCTCTCTCTCTCTCTCTCTCTCTCTCTCTCTCTCTCTCTCTCTCTCTCTCTCTCTCTCTGTCTCTCTGAGAAAAAAAAAAAAAACTCTCTCTCTCTCTCTCTCTCTCTCTCTCTCTCTCTCTCTCTCTCTCTCTCTCTCTCTCCTCTCTCTCTCTCTCTCTCTCTCTCTCTCTCTCTCTCTCTCTCTCTCTCTCTTTCTCTCTCTCTCTCTCTCTCTCTCTTCTCTCTCTCTCTCTCTTTCTCTCTCTCTCTCTCACTCTCTCTCGCTCTCTCTCTCTCTCTCTCTCTCTCTCTCTCTCTCTCTCTCTCTCTCTCTCTCTCTCTCTCTCTCTCTCTCTCTCTCTCTCTCTCTCTCTCTCTCTCTCCTCTCTCTCTCTCTCTCTCTCTCTCTCTCTCCTCTCCCCTTCTCTCCCCCCCTCCCACCTCTCTCTCCCTCTCTTCTCCCTCCTCCCTCTCTCTCCTCCCCCTCCCTCTCCTCCCCCTCCCCCTCCAACTTTGGTAAACTGTTTCGTCTCTGCTAGTCAACTTCGACCACTTCTTCCTGATGGACGAGTGCGCTTTTTTCAATCTGTGCTGAATACCGGAGGACCCTTCTTAATATTTAACTATTGTCTTAACTGCTCTTTCTAATGTTTTTGTGAATATCCTTAAAATGATCTGAAATAATCTTCTCATTCGTCGGTATGGCTTCCGTAATTAGAGCTCGATTGGTGATATTTTTATCTCGGTCTTATCTCTGTTCTTCGGCATTTCGTTGAACCTTTTTGTCGTAATGCAAGACATATTAAAAGCAATCAACTACATTTGCACAATGCTATAATTCCTAAAACTATACTCTGATTTCTCTTTTATGGTGGCTCAATAGTAACTGCTGTAGACGGCATCATCATCAAACTTTTAAATCTATCAAAAGTAGATAGGGTTCCTCAAAGTTCTGTTTACCCCTGCCACAGACCTTTAGCCACCCAATAACCAATCCACTCCTATTTTCTTCATTACTCTGAATTTTGAAAGGCGTTCCACTCGACTACAAATAACTAATGCTATGAGGGTGGCCTTGAAGAAAGTGATCTTTTTCGTATCTCAAACTGGAGCAAATAGAACATGGTCCTTTAAAATGCCTCAGAAACTCGGTTCCTTCGTCTAAACTCTAACGTTGATATTTCCTTTTCTTTTAATCTTAGAAGGTTCACATTGTATCTCTTTCAAAAGAAGCTTCCAAGAGACTAGTTGTTCCAAAGCGCCTTCCAAATTTCTTTCCAACACCAAATTTGCTTGCTCTTTGTATGGGTGTCGTGTACACCCATATATACTTTGCATCACAAATCTGGAGCGACTTCATTTAGGCAACTCTTCTTGAAAAAGTGGAGTCAGAGATTGTCTTATCAATTTTAATGATCTTTCTATGTCCTTCTGCTAGTCGAACTGTTGCATCGATCCTTATACTGCTGCAACTGACACTGATCTTCTAAACTCTGTTCGCATACGTCCTCTTTGAGTAGTTTGTGTGGCATCCCTTTACATTGGTCCCACACAACCACCTTTGAAGAGAGTTTATTTAACACCTCTTGAACATAAAGTCTCTATCTTTCTTTGTCAAACTTCCTGATCCTAGACTCAACTGTTATGCTCATTCTTTCTTATATGTGATCTCCTGGTAAAGTCTGGAGCAATCTTCCTTCATCTGTTTCCCTTATTTCCTAAGACTTGCACTTTTCAAATGTCTTATATTTAAACATATCAGATTTTGGTTTGTTTACATCAGTAGTAGGAGAGCCATATTTTAACCCGAAAAACCCACCCCAAAAACCCACCCACCAAAAAAACCCACCTAATCAAAAACCCACCCTCACAAAAACCCACCCACCCAAAAACCCCCCACCCCAAAAACCCCCCACCCAAAAAAAACCCCCTAATTTTTTGGCAACCCTAATTTTTTGGCAACCCTAATTTTTTTGGCAACCCTAATTTTTAGCGCCCTTTCGAAGGGGCGTGCTAGACGGAGGCGAAGCCTGTCGTACGTACGGCCCCCTAATTTTTTCGGCCCCGTAATTTTTCGGCCATGGGTCATTTTTTGCCCACGGTGATTTTTGATCTGTCTTTAGGGGCTTAGCCCTTTTGTGATGTCTTAACCTTGTTTAACCGTCGCGTTTCCCGCCCGCGTGAACCTTTGGTCTTGACCACCTACGTGAGCTATACCGCCCTTGACCACCACCTGAGCTATACCGACCTTTGACCTTTCCCTCCTAGACCTTTTGGTCTTGACCTGACTGACCTTGACCTTTGACCTTTTTGACCTTGACCTTTTTTGACCTTGACCTTTTTTGACCTTGACCTTTTTTGGCAACCTAAATTTTTTGAGAACCCTAATTTTTTGGCAACCCTAATTTTTAAAACCTTCGAAGAAGGGTTGTGGCTAACGGTTGCGGGCAACCGTTGTACGTAATTTCATTCCAATTTTTGACCAACCCTTTCTTTGGTATTCCATGGGTCATTTTTTGCCCAATGAAATTTTCGACCACCTTAGGGCTTACTCTTTTGATGTCTTAACCTGTTTGACCAATTTCGATCTTGACCTTGCCAGATACCATGGGTCATTGGCCCACGCTAATTTTTGGCCACCCTTTAGGGGCTTAGCCCTTTTTGATGTCTTAACCTTGTTTGGCCATGATATTTCGGCCTTGACCTTGCCAGATACCTAGCCTACATCTACACATAGCCTCCACCCCGCCTTGAGCTCATCCAGGTAACTGATGCCTAGCATTTGTTTGGCAGGTATCTGTGCTAACATGAGGTCATGTAGGTTCCTGACCTGGTATGGATCTATCCTAACTTATTTCCATCCGGGACACACACACACACACACACACACACACACACACACACACACACACACACACACCAATTTACTACACCCAGATTTACTTACACTCACACACAGATATACTTAAGCACACACACACACAGATTTACACTAGCCCATAGACACTTACATACATTCACTATGTCACTTATACACACATACACTATGTCACTTATACATACATTCACTATGACAGTTATACACACTATGACACTTATAAGCACTTACACGCTCCATAGACACTTACATTAAACCATATACACTTACACTCACACTCACACACAGCTACACTTACACTCACACACTCGATATTTTGATGCCTCAACTTTGATGTCTCAGCATTAGTGTCTCAGTATTGATGCCTCAACTTTGAAGGTTCATCTTTGATGACTCATCAAGTAGGTATCTTTGATACCATCTATATTGATGATTCATCTTTGATGGCTCATCTCTACCCTACATCATAGAGCAGAGCTACACATTTGAGACAGTGAACGCAAACGTTTCAGAGTCTGCGTCCGCAGGTGAACCCCGCCGCGAAACCGCCGCCGCGAAACCGCCGCCGCGAAACCGCCGCCGCGTGCGCCCGCAGGCGCAATATTTCCGCGTAACCGCCGCCGCGTGCGTCCGCAGACGCAATATTTCCGCGTAATTGTGATATCAATAATGTAAACTATTCAAAGAATTTCGTTTCAAATATACTATGAGTCATTCATTTTTACTACAATTGTACGAAATTTTATTAAAAACATATACTTTACATACCTTAAAGCAGTAAAGCAGTAAAACAATAGAGGTGTTATTACCTAACACCTAGGGGATTAGTATGCCTTTGTTTTACTGCTTTAACTTTATGCTTTACTGCTTTAACTCATGTTTTACTGCTTTAACTTTCTGCTTTACTGCTTTAACTTTCTGCTTTACTGCTTTAACTTTCTGTTTACTGCTTTAACTTTCTGCTTACTGCTTTAACTTTCTACTTTACTCCTTTACACTCACATACACACATACCTAAAGCAGTAAAGCAGTAAAACAATAGAGGTGTTACCTAACACCTAGGGGGATTAGTACTGCTTTACTGCTTTAACTTTCTGCTTTACTGCTTTAACTTTCTGCTTTACTGCTTTAACTTTCTGCTTTACTGTTTTAACTCATATATTTATTAACATTATGTTTTCTTTTATATTTTTGTTTTATTACTTTTTATTTATTATTTCTATTTTTATTTTTGTTTTAATACTTTTTATTTTTAATTTGTAATGTAAGAATAAAAACACACAGAGTTTCTGTTATATAAACATTTTATTTTAATAAAATTGTACGAAATTTTATTAAAAACATTTTTTATATATACGAGTTTTAAGGGAAGTAAAATCGAGTTTTTTCATTTTAAAGCATTTATTACATAATCAGAAACTATAAAATCATTGACATACAAATTTTTAGCATCAATTATATATATTTACAAGTTTATTAAAACATACATTATTTAAAAACATATAATGAAATAAATACAATAGACTCCACATAAATTGGAATATAAGGGTTGAACAGGGTAAGACATAGTTTTTACACAGCTTACATTATTATATTTTAAAATAAGGTAATATAATGATTATTCAATATAAATTTTAAGTTCAAAGAATCAATTATGTGAACAGTATCGTTTTTTGCTCTCTATAAACGGAAATCCAATGTCCTGTCGAGGTGATGTGACGAGGCAATGTATTGAATATGAGGCAGGTATCCTTCTCCAACTTTACAGAGTTTATTTCGTTAATAGCAAACACTCCTAAAAAGCGAGGTTCATTTTTAAACACCGATTTTATTTCCGCTTCATTCATCTTTATTAATTCAAAAGTACGTTGCGTACTCTGTCAATTTCAATGAGTTGAGGATGCTCAAGATAGATCACTACAGTGATGGGTGATTGTAGAATCGGATCCAAAAGAGAGATTTAGTCCTAGGGTGCCCTTTCTCAAAATGTTTAAATGATAGGCGTTACAAGCTGAAAGGTCTGCGTTAAGATCATAGGCGTATAAATTACTATTCTTTGCGTATTCTTCAAGATTTAAGCCTGTCCCGCTATCATTACATGATACAGTATTGGCTATTAAGTCGTAAAAAGGTCGAGTGCAGAGGGATAGGTCTCCGTTGTATAACATTTCATAATCACGTCTGTGAGGCAGTCCATTCACATGTAAACTGATACCCCTAAGTCCGAAAGGTGTGAATTTATAGGCTGACTTTTTATAATTCCCAGAGTAGGCTTTATGCTCCACAATCCCTATTATTACTTTCTGTGGTAAATTTCCGTTCACAATGTTAGGGATATTGATACTGATAATCCTTGAGTGGAATTAAATATCTTGGTTTCAACTCTCTAAATAGGGTACTTTTGCTGTAGTATTCAAAAAGCGACTTTTCAACTTCCAAATGACGCTGTGGTGATAATTTCACTTTTATGACAGATAAGGCCCCAACAGTTTGAAAACAGGTTCTAATATACAGCTGTAGCAGTAGGCTTACTTTTTATTTAAGAGCAAATTTAGGATTTGACCGTGATAAATGATTCTAGTATCTACAGATGGTAGAATGAGTCTTTCTTTTGAGAGAAGATATCGCCATTTAATCGACCGTAAAATTCATAAGTATTATTTATGACTCTAGCTGCTTTATCTATATGTGCAGATTCATCTTTGAAGCTATAAAACCACATGATTTGAGATGAGATTGTTTAGCATCGTCTGAATAATTTACCAAATGTTCTATATAGCTTCTATAATGATAATTAGCCGCTGATGCACCTAGTGAAGTTCCGTTAAGATAGATTTCAACCTGGGTGAAACATGTATACAGGAAATTTGATTCTGTATATACTATATGGTCATCACCTGGAGGGAAGATCTGTACCATCAGGTTTTGTCAATTCCGTTTTTTTTACTTATAAAAACACATTAGAGGGGTCTAGGTGAAGCGGCGCACGAAAACGCGAAAGCGTTTCACTGATAAATGCGAAAACACAAACACCCAAATCTGAGGGGACCGGAACGAAGTACACTG
>JABUQX010078865.1:0-2500 GCA_015478945.1 Trachelipus rathkii
TATAATGTTTATTCTATATATATAATATTATATATTATATTATATATATATACTATATATTATATAGATAATATTTATGAGAAATTATTTATATTATTTTTACTTATATTTATATATCTATATGTCTATTGTTTGAATGGTAATAGTAAAGTATTTGCTGGTATACAATAACTAACATGAATGAATTAAGTTATATTAAATATAATAGTGAGCATACTATTTTGGTTTTACTATTATTATTGAGTATATATCATTTGATTTATATCTATGATATACTTCTATAGTTTATATGATTATATATAAGAAGATTTATATATAAGGGTACTCATAAACATATATATATAATACTAGTTTGATCCATAGTTTATAATCAGTGTATAAGTTCTATTATTAGATAGTAAATTGTATTGTTAATATGTATAGTTATGATTAGTTATACCAGTTAAGATATTGGATTTGTACTTAATATCATATATTAGACTGAAATTATATATATCCAGTGGGGCGTGAGATGATAGATGACAAGTGTCAGGGATAGAGGTAAGACTTCCCTACCTCAATATATCTCTTTTAGTTCTTTAATAAGCTGATAATGTTTATAATGGGATTAAAATGAAAATATTGAAATTATTTTTAAAATTTGTGGAGTATGAATAGGTTGAAGGGTCTAAAAAAAGGAGAGGATAAAGAACCCTGGAAAATAAACACAATAAAAATTTGAAGTAATTACAATAATTATTAGGTATATAAAAAAAAGAACAACTAACTTTAGTTATCAACACAAATTATATGAATGATATAATATTTCACTATTTAGGAAGATTTTTCACCTTTTCCTTCTGCTGTTTTATTTAATGAGTCAGATCAATTGATACGTATTAATTAGATGAAGGTTTAGGCCTATCGGGTAGATCTTCATATTTCAAACTATATATAGTGCCGAGAGAGACTGTCATAACCTTAGCTGTTCGAGTGAAAAATATACGCACATATTATTCGAGAGTGAATCGAAACTTGTTTCGTTGCACTCTGTCGGTGGTCGCAGGGAAATGTTCAGATCGGAAGATTGATTATGAAAAAAAGATTTTGAGTCTGGTCTTCTCTTGACTCTTCTTCTTCTCGGGCAGAGGCTGACATTCTATCGTTGGAAGACATCTCCACATGGATTCTTAAAGTTGAGTGTATTAATCCATAAGTCTGAGAGTGGATAGTTAAGTAGTCATTGGAGAGTGGTATACATGAAAGGGTGATATCTGGATATTAGTTATGTATGGTAGTTTATCGTCTGCTATAATCTTATTATTTTAGATGATGGAAATTATGGGAGATTGAAGGGTGGGGTAATTAAGTCAGCTATGTATAAGAGGTTTATGAACAGAATTGGGTGATAACAAGGATATGTGAGCAACCTAACTGAGTGACACACTTCACTATTTTCATCATATTTATTAACGGTTCTTGAGATCTTGTTTAATTGAGTCACTGGATACCTGCGCAAGCGTCCAGATATGATATTAGTGATCTGTAACATTATATTTTTTTAATTTATTAAGTGGAGAAAGGGCTGATTTATAATGAGAATTATTTTTGGATAGAGTAAATTATAGTGTCTGGGTAAACTATTAGTCGAATGCTTTACTTAAATGTTCTATGTAGTCAGTTACGCTATTTGAGCCCTTATAAGCTGATGTGATAAGTCGTATTGCTTATAGGTATAGATACGTCCATTTATTGATCGCTCCTTTCTGTAGTGCATTTTTGCTAGATGCGAATCAAAGTAAATAAGTAGTTAGCGATATTTTTATGAAGCCAATGTTGGTGGTTAAAGGGGATGAAAGTGTGGTCAGAGTAATTTTGATGAGAATTATCTTCTCATTATGATTTGCACAAGGGATAAAGGTAAGAGAGAGGGATTAATGTGAGGCCTATATAAAATATGGAGTATAGTAGAGTTGTGGTCTTTTCTTGGAGATTTTCACAATTATGGAATATGATTTATTATGTACTTTTTTCAGAGTGAAAGGGATGTATAAGTTGTTAAGACCAGAACTTGTTGAAAAATATATATGTAAAATTATATTATTAATAGAAGAGATAGAGCAGTTTGAAACCTCAAAGTGTGTTTATAATTGATAGAATAGGTTTGAGATAGATTGAATCTGGGCCAGAGGTCCAGGAGAGTTTTATTTAATGAGGTTTTTAGATATAGTGAGTATATATATAGTGACAAATATTCTAATAGTTAGTAGTTAGAATGGAGGTTGGTATTTGATTTTCTTATAATTTTGTTTTTTTTGTAAGGAGTTATAGCGTTTATTATTTACTATATTTCTGATGACATGGGATTGTAGATAATGAATTTTGAGTATGTATAGTTGTATGTGTAGAAGGATAATTAGCAGTGATTTTAGCTTAATATAATATTGGGGGAGTGGAGAGTTGGTTTATTTAGTCCTCTTAATGCTAATTCAGTTGAGATTAGGAATAGGTGAGGTATTTA
>JABUQX010078865.1:15000-22500 GCA_015478945.1 Trachelipus rathkii
AATAGTGGTTGTTCCTCAGGGTTCGGTCTTATCTCCTACTTTAATTGTCTTACTTTCATTAATGACTTCCCATCCTGCAATCTAACCTCTATCCACTCCTTATGCCGATGACTCGACCCTTCACTCTTCAACTCATTTCAATTCTTGCTCCTTCTTTTACTTCTTAGAAATTGCCATCTCGTCTTAAATCTTTCCGATTCTAATTCGCTGATCTGGATAGAAATTTCCTGGGTGGGGTCGTCTCAACCGTGTGAAATTCATTCTTTAAAACTCAACTCTACAAATTCTTTCTAAAAACACTCTCTCGCTTTAATATCTCTTTCGACTGCTCTTTCAACTCACCAGTTGACTATACAAACATTTTTTATCTTGACATATAAAGTATATGTCTTGAAACCTCATATCACAAAGTACGGTTGCTAGGCGGCTTTCAAAAAGAAACTGGGAGTTCTGTTTGGACTGCGAGACTTTTTTTTCTCTTTCTCAGTTACTCCAGCTATACAAGGGTCTCATCCGCCCTTGTATGGAGTACTGTTCACATATCTTTGGGGGCTCTGGTTCACCCGGCTATTTGGACAGGGTCGAGTCAAAAAGCCCAAAAGGCTTATAAATTGTCCTGTACTTTCCAGTTCATTTGACCCTCTATCTTTGCGGCGCCATGTTGGGTGCTTTATCTCTTCTATAGGTACCGCAGTGGCGGCAGGTGCTCGGGGGAACTTACCACCCGTGTACCACCACCTTAACGACGCCCTCGTAGCACAAGGGGTGCTGTGTCTGCCCACGAGGTTTTGTGTGGATCTTGGTAACTCCAGGTAGTTTGCTGCGGTGCTTCCTTCTTTCCTGCCACTTTTGTTCTGTGGTCTTCCATCTTCTTTTTCCCCTTCTGCAGTCAATTTTTCGCACTTCAAAGGTTGTGTCTATCCACCTTTGAGAGGTTTGCGCTAGCGGATGAAACTTTGGTGTGCAAACACCCCCTCCCTGAATAGGCTCTGCCGTGAGTGGTGGTGACAACTAAAAAAAAAATGTACCACTCCACCTATAACCACATTGAAGTAACTTCTTCAATCAGCCTTATGTGGGGAACCTTATCAAAAGATATATATATATATATAAATATATTATATATGATTATATAAAAAAAAATAGAGAGATATATTATATATATATATAATATATATATATATATATATATATATATAAATCTAAAAACAAATCTTTTATCTTTTCTATGTATATATATATAGAGTTTTATCTATATATATTTTATAATTTATATTATATTATAATATATATATATATATCTATTATTTATTTAGTATAATCTCTATATATATATATAAATATATATGTATATAATTAATATATAAATTATTATATAAATATATATATATATATATATATATATATATATATATATATATATATATATATATATATATATATATATATATATATATATATATAGTAGTAAGCAGTACGAGATAGAGAGTGCAACATTGCAAATGTTGCATAGCAACATTTGCAATGTTGCACGAAATCCAGCGAGCGAAGCTCGCGTACATATGATTGTATTTTTGAATGTAAGTAATTTTTATGTACGTGTATATATTATATATTATTATTATTATTATTATTATTATTATTTACCCTACCCCCCTTTTGTTGCCCCCACCCCCTTTTTTTATATTTACTTATGTGCGTGCGCACCGTAGGTGCGCACATTCGAGTGTATGTTGATGACGCAGTCATCAACATTACACGAGATGTTCATTACACACAGACACATTCACATACACACACACACACACACACACACACACACACACACACACACACACACACACCCACACTCAGACCCCCGCTTTTTCTTCTCCCCCACCATCTCTTTACCCCTACCTCTTAGCTGTTTGCCCTTACCCCCCTATATTTGTTGCCATGACTACTACATCATCATCTACTCTCTCTCGCCCCGCACGCACACACACACTTGGTTTCCGCGCGCGCCCGTTTTGGATCCGACTTGGTCCCTCCGCCGCCGCCTCCGCGCACCGTGTCCCGCTTTCCCGCCTCCGCCACCGCCTCTGCCTTTGCCGCCACCCCCGGTTTGGTATACTCGTTTCGTCTTTCGTTCGCATTGTCATTGAGGAGATGGGGTTTTTACTCCTCCTTACTCCCCCCTCTCTTAGTTCACCCCCATCTTGTGATATATATAAAATTGGACAGGATAGGAACTCGAATCCTGTCCTTTCGGCTGCTTCATCACGGTGGTCACCAGGTAAGTATCGGACTTATCTGACCGTGCTAAAGCGGCCTTCCAGTCCTAATCTGCAATCATGTTTATATAGAAATGGAGTTCAAAATGTGTATTAAAATATGAAATAAATGAATAAAAATTTTCATTCCCATACGTGCTTTGCTAGAGTGACATAGGCATTAATGCATCGATGCATCGATGCATCGACGCACACCACACACACACACACACACACACACACACACACACACACACACACACACACACACACACACACACACACACACACACACACACACACACACACACATTTAAATAAAATAAAATGATTGGAAAAGGAAAGAGTAGTATGAAATAATTTTTATTTAAATGGCAGACATGAATGAAATAATAATAATAATTTAAATATATATATATATATATATATATATATATATATATATATATATATATATATATATATATATATATGATAAATATAATATATGAAATATATATATATATATAATATATATATATATATATATGAGTAGTATGAAATAATTTTTATTTAAGTGGCAGACATGAATGAAAAATAATAATTTAATTAAATGCTTTGCATAAAAGGGGTAATATATATATATATATATATATATATATATATATATATATAATATTATAATATTAATATATATATATATATAAGTACATATATTATTATATTTTTATAAAGATATATTATATATACTAATATATATATATATATATATATTATATATATATATAAATTATTCATGGAGTGTAAACACGCCTCGAAACCTTGCGCAATGGTTCGCGCACTCCCGAGAATGAGATTGCGTTTGTTTGAGGTGTGCCTGAACCTCTTGATGGAATTCAGCAGTGTAACTTCCCCTACATTGCTAGCTCTTATCCTCATATCAGGGACTCTCACTTCCCTGTAGTGTGTCGTTGTGACCACGTGAGGAAGATGCGAATCGTTAAGCTAATGAATCTCCCCATGAAGGGTCGGTTCCCCATCAGGAGCCGTCAACTGTGAAATGGCTCTAGCTGTTGCATCGGTGTCTTTAATCTGGTTGTAATACTCGTTATCATCGTTCAAGACCATCCAGTCACGGTCCTTAGTCTTCTCTACATCCTTCACCATCTTATCCATGCTTATTTTTGTCATACCCTCGAAGCTAATGATATTCTCCGTTTCCCTGTTCAGCGTTAACCCTTTTGCTTTTAGTATATACGAAAAGGTTCCATCTCTCTTTCTCAAGCGTATGGCGTACGACTTAGGACCTGTACACACGAAGCTGTCAGCTGTTACATCAGGTCCTAGCTCATCGGTCAGGTTACCGAGGAACTTACCAGTAGGTGGAACATATTCTTTTTCTCTTGCCACGAAGACACAGCTGTCGGTATCGCAATAGAGAACGCGTTGTCCCACAGAGTCTAGAAGTCCATACAGCTCCATGCGCGCGTAGCATGTGGTGAATGCAGCTACAGCAACATTTGTAGCTTTAGCCGTCTGATTCGCGTAGTCAGTATGCGTCACCTCGACAATATGATGTTCACCCGCTACAATGATATTGCGTATTTCCAGATCGGCTCTATTCATCAGATCCCATACTTGCTCGTAGCTTGAGCAGAGAATATCCTCATTACGTGGAACCCGTTGTGCTAGCTTCCCCCAAAGAGAGTTCAGGAAGAGTTTAGCTATGTATCGCATGCATGGGTTAGGCTTGATGTTATCAGGATTTAAAATGACGCCTTCGATTCTCTTGAAATCCGCTAAGAACTGGTGAAATTCAGGTGATGACTTAGATGGCACACCATCAGGAAGACCCGAAGCTTCAGTCTTCCACTTCAGGAAGGTTTCCACATATTTGCTGAAGATATTATCAGACTTCTTGAATTGCCAGATTTCGTAAAGTTTCTTGATTTTATAGCCTTTCAACAGAGCAAGTTCTAATTCAGGACTGCAGTAGACACCCTTAAGCATCCGTTGGTTATCAGTATGCCTGCATTTACCTTCATAACCGGTTTCACTGCATGTTCGACACAGTGTGAAGATTAGGCGGTCTTCATAAGGGCGGGCAATACAGGGGTGTACAGCGTCGTTGGGGGTAGTATGCTTACGTATGATAAGCCAAAGTATGTGGTGTTAATATCTTTGACGAATTCGTTAATCGAGGGCAACTCACGACCTGTGAGTTTCGTAGGTAACCCTGCAGGAAACGATTTAGTTTTTTGTACATATGGGTAAAGAGAGGTGAAATCGAGATAGTGGAGTTTCACCCCCTCCGTGGGGGGATAGTAATACACGAACGGCTCAGTGCGTCCACCATATAGAGCGTCACCCACAACCAGACGCTCGTTTGCCATTTCATTACCCTGTGCTTGTACATATCGACCTAAGTTTTCAATACGTGTCTCGTTAGCCTCGTTCACTATGGTTGCTTCACAGTCCTGTTTCATCTTATTCCATTCACAACCCCATACCCTTACAACCTCGAAACCAGCATTCTTATAATCGCGTTCCTGTTGCATGGTCGCAGTGTAACGATCGAGGCTGGAGGCATCACCAATCTTAGTCAGAGCACTATCACATGCCTGATGTCCGTGCCATACACACCCGTGGAAGAGGAAGACAACTTTCTTCATAGGGGTGCCGGGTCTTGGAGGGCCCCGCCTATCATTCAGTTTAATCATCTGCTCATTGATGTTAATATGTTTTTGAGTAACGAAAACGTCGCCGTTAATAGGAATGTATTCTTCAGCAGGTATCTCCAGATAGCCGTCAGGCTTGAGGAATCTATTCTTTATCTTGAATTTTCGCTCTCCTCCATTCCTGGCATGTTCAATTCGACGGCCTGTGTACAACTCCATAAAGTTTAGCCATTTAATCCCTTCGAACGAGTAATTTCCCTCATCGGCTCGGCCTATATGGGCCAGTGACTTCTCAGGCATGAACCACATCTTAAAGATCGTAAAACATAGGGACGCTATGGTTGCACATTCATCAAGACAATCAATTTTATAATCTCGTAGGAATATGCCTCTGAACTTTTCAAAACTGCGGCGTAAAATGTTCACATCCTGGACACAGTATGCGGTACATTCGGCTTTGATATCATACTCTTTGTTGTTAAAGTTATTATACCATTTTTCAAATTCGTCCTTCTCGATGTCACCCATGCGGTCTACTTCAAACATTTCTCTTTCAGGGATTCGGCCCTTATAATTCAAGGTATCCGCAGTTAGGAATCTGTAAGGGAAGAACCCCTTAACCACATTACCTTTAAGGTCCATGCATTTAGGTAACTTCTTCAATGCGCATGGCATGAACAACAGGGTATCTTTGAAATAAATGTTACGATTAGCAGTTAGCGTTATGATTTTGGTGCCTCTCTTCACAGGATTGGAAGAGATGATGTTGGCTCCAGGCCGGGCTAGCAGTTTGCTATACACGAACTGTGTATCAAACTTCCCGCCATTGTGTGCAGCAACTACTATTTTAGCTTTCTTGTGGGTCTCAGAGAACTTGAAGAGATAATTGATGAACTGATCTACAGGGCATCTCTGATGATCTCCTTCAGCTTCTAAATCCAGATTAAAGATCTCCAGTCGCTTGGTTCCACACTTACCGCACTGATCATTACCGAGATCTTTCTCCCCACATTCATAGCACACTAGCATGCTCACTAGAAGGTATGGTAGCATGTCAGTAACAGTGCGATTATTACCATCTAAACGCTGGTTATTGTTGTATGTTTCAATATCATAGTAGAAGGTGTAGACCTGCTTCTTCTTCAATGTCGCAGCAGTGGGAATCTTAATCTTCTTCATGTAACATTCATGTTTAGCACCGTTGGCTCCATACTTTTCATTGCATACACCGCATTGGATATGTGTACAATCATGCCAATGATTTCCTTTCTTGTCAGCCATCATTATCTCATCGCATAGGGGACACACTCTGAGTTTCTTGCAAGTACGTTCTTTATGAAGTTCGAGGCACTCATCATTGTAGAAGTCCCTGTTACAGGCATTGCAATGCTGAAGTGGCGCATTAGGTCCTGGTTTCCCTTTACACTCGTAGGTTAAACATTGGGTGCATCTATACTCAGTGCATTCGTCGTTTAAATGTTTAGTTATATGGTCGGTGAAGCTATAGCAGAGATTACACAGAATGGAGCCTTTAATTAATGTCGCATCTATACTGCCTATGGCGAGTTTGATGGTGTCTTTCGGGAACGGGTAGTAGTAATGGGTATTCACTTTATCATATCCTATTATATATAAGGGTAGACTTCTATCCAGCTCATGCGGTTTAAAAACTATCTCGAGGAGGTGGTGTACAGTATTAGCGAAGACGAATATCCTGCATTTCAAATATTTTTCTATTTTCACAAAATGTTCAGGGATCATAGGATCTTTATATTTCAATCCGCACTTGTGGGCAATATCCTTTCCTAGTGTATCTAGTGAACCAGGGGTAAAATCACTTATGGTGGGGATATAGTCGACACCAGGAACAGGGGGTGGTAGAGTGTGGAGTTTATGACAAGCAGCTATGGCTCTGTATCCGCATCCTATACTGCTTTTAGCGTGTATGTCTTCATTGCTTGTACGGGTTTGAACTTTATTAATATTCCTTCCTATAAAGTTTACTGATGAAGGTACGATAGGTCCATTACCTGAGGGTTTACGCAATACTTGCACCTCTACATCGAACTGATTAAATAAGGCCTTATCACCCGACTGGAAGGCCTTTAACAAACGGTCAGCTAGATATCTGGCTAGATTTTCAGTACTCATCATTCTGTAGGGAATACGAACGAAATATTCATTGTTATTGCGACCTTGGAATGTGAACCATACGCGCACCCCGTATTGTTGGTGAGTTACTTCACGGCGCAAGAATGTTATGATACTTTGTATTACGCCTAGGAATGCATCATTAATATCCCTCCCCTCTCTGAACACACCCTGCTCGTCAATTCTGACTCTGTAACGGTGTGTGTCGATTATACCTGAATTCCTCGTAGATGCGATGCTAGTGACATTAAGCAAGTCCGCAGTGAATGGGAGAGGTTCAGGTTCACTGGATGGCCCAGCTACAGCTCCATCATCATCAGCTCGACCTGAGCGGTTGCTTTTTATAGGCTCGGAGGTCCTCACACTCTGTAGGGAACAAGAGAGAGAGAATATAAGTATTTTAATAATAATAATAATAATAATAATAATAATAATAATAA